>JASXSY010002104.1:0-88659 GCA_034509805.1 Sipha maydis
GTGGTCGGAAAAGACAAAGACTGATATAAGCCATTTTTCTTTTAATTTTGAGGTGAGGGTCCCAAATAAGCCGTTTATCTAATATAATGCCTAGATATTTCGTTTTGTCGGAGACAGGAATGATTTTGTTATGGAATTTAATTAAGGGACATATATGCCGATGAAGTGAAAAATTGACTGAGCTTGACTTACTCTCATTAATTTTTATAAGCCAGTATTTGCAACCAATTTCGATAAGGTCTGCGTAATATTGCAAGTTTTGGACAACTGTAATGATATCATTATATGAAAACGTTAGAGTTGTGTCATTGGAAAGAGTGGCTAATAATGTGTTTGTGGTGTAGCAGTGTTGTAGGTATTAATAATATCATAATTTGATAACAAAGAAACGTTTAGGTTAATCATAAAAATGTATTTATAAGTCCGTCATAGACAAAATAAGGTTTTCAATTTTATATTGTTATAGATTTTGCGGATATTATAAAGCTAGCTTTATAGACCAGTGTGTATTTTTTAATTTTTTTTTATTATATTTACAGTATTATTTTAGAATATTATGAGCATCATTATTGAGTGTGAAAAAATGTTTATGTTTGGTTAGTCTTTTATTTTTTTAGATTCTGAACGGAGTGAAGAATGTATTGATTTTACAATGATGTGTGTTTTTTTTTATTATTAATTATTATTATTCTTGTATAGAATATGTTCGGTTTTTCTGGAGTTTTTAATACACGTAGGTTCATGGAACTCATGTGTTACGTGTCACGAATTAAATCCAAAATAAATAGTTCTTTCTTCAGGCGGCAGTATCACCAGAGTATTAGGAGAACTTACAGATTAACTGGCAACGTATGATTGGTCGTGGAAGTAAACAGTTATTCCTTAAATCCACTCCTGTCACTTTCAAAAACTGTCCTTGCGCTTTGCTAATTTTCATAGCAAAGCAGAACCTGTCGGGAAACTGTAGCAAAACAGTTTGAATTGAAATTCAGATGGAAACAAAGGTATTCTTGGTAGAAAAACTGTTTCTCCCGTACCACAATAAACTCATCGGTAACATTTGTATGTACACGCCGACATAAGACACGCACAGTTGACGGACAAAAAGGACGGGTCGCAGGTATCTGGAAACCCACAAGCCGTCGTGCCGTACAATACGTTATGGTGGTGTATTATTGTTATTAATTAACCCACTTAAATGGAACATTTTTTTTTTTAATTCTTCTTTGTTGCACTATTTAGAGTATTAGAGGAACCACTGTCCCAAATTTCAAGTCCGTACGTTTAGTTATTTTCGAAAAATATCCATTAGTGAGTGAGTGGTATTTGACTATTTTATTCATAGTTTGTTTGTGCATTTTTTTTCGAATTTAATATATTCGTAGTTGGCTATTGAATCTCACTTCAAGCGTTAAAAATGTATGGTAAATCGTTTGAAATAATCTATTATTTTTTTTTTTTTGTGTTTTTTTAAATCTCGGCCAAGGTAGTATAAACCGAAAAATTATTCTCCATCTTACTTAAAATAGTATTAATTAAATTTATACAAATATTATCATAATAATACACATTATTTCTAAATGCCGATAACGTGACAACAGAGTCGTTTTAAATGTTAATAACGAAATTGCGCTTTTTAGAGTAAAATGGGAAATTAATTCACATAGCGAGTCGTGAAGTGATGGAGCAGTTAAATCAAAAACAGTTTAAATAGTAAACGTTTTATTATTATAATTGTATTAAATTTAAATGCGAGTATTAAATAATCAAATACGTTTAAATATTTGAATACGTTTTAACACAGTTAATAGTATTAAATTTTAGAAATATGTCACTTTTATTGTCGATATTTATTTTAAACCGTTAAAGGAATTTACATTTAAACTGCTTATCTAGAAATGTATACTTTATTAGCACTAATCGTTTCATATGGATATTTTGTTATAGTAATTTTAGATTTTTAGTGGACGACTTCGTGTAGAAAATAGTTAAGTACGTATCATTCGGAGAACCAAGTGAAATAGCCATTTTTAATTTCCGATTGATTTACATAATTAATAAATCTATGGGGATTTAATTTTTTCTTAGATTTTTTCATAAAATGTCATTAATTTTTTTTTGATAATCCTCCCGATATAAAAAACGACGAATCGTAGCTGTTAAACGCATTTGTTCATCTCTAACCGTAGCCTAGGTTCCGGGTAGATTTTGACATTTCGAAGTATTTTCCATATCATCAAATGCTTTTGTTACGTTTGATCGTCTGAACTCATCTTAAAAGTGCATTTATTTGAAACTGATATGCCAAATATCCAATTCCAGATAATAGGCCCATGTCAAACGTTAACTCTTATTTTTATCCACAAATGCGATTGACTCCTCCGCCGTTTTCCTCGAAACATTTTTCAAAAAAATTTCAATACTATTGGGTATTAATATTATGTTCATTTTTCTTGTGTATTCATGAGCCCTGTTTTTCATTTAACTCGTGTCATCGAAGCACAAGGGTGAGTATTTCGACTTATCCGATGCGTTAACTAAGTCGAATAATTTCGTATACTTCGGTCGTTTTTTGTTCGATTTATGTCTGTTCGAGTTAAATCTTTTGGCGGATTACTATTTTTTTCTTTTGATCTACCGGTACATTTATTGTTGATTTTGAAGATCTTGTTGGAGCATTTTTTTTTCCGTAATGCTAAATAATCTGATGGCATTTGTAGTTATCGATTCTTTTGACATTTAAAAGACATTTGTATAATTTTAACAGACTTATTCAAACAATTAGTGTTGTATTTGATCCATACCAAAAAACTTACTCGTAACGTTCTTATTATGTTATTTTTAAAGTCTCCGCTGTAACGTTTATTCGGAATCTATTTATTTGTAACGGTTGCAACAAACGTTTATCAAAGCTGGTATTGAAATGAAGTTATTTTCTTGGAAACACTTTTTTGCGAATTAATGGCAAATATTGTTCAATAAAATATGAAAATACTTTTGTAAAGATACACAATGTGTGTTATATATTTGTATTTTTTCTGGTTCGAAAATAAAAGAAATTATTATACATCATAAAAGATCGGGTAACATATTATTATAAATAAATATGATGTATATTTAAATAGATAACTCAGGTTTGATAGATTGAACATTAAGGTCATATTGAAAAATAATAAATATTTAAAAATCCATAGTTGACGATGTAACATTTAACCAACAATCAATACTATAATAATAATATGAACATTATGTTGTATTATAAACATTGTTAAATTCAAATAGCATTTGTGACTGAATATTTATCAATTTTCATAGTTCCATCAATAACTTAAGGAGAAAACAAATAAAGTTATTACAGTTCATAGTCTACGTTTAATAACAGATATTCACCATATGAATAAATCACTTTATTTTAGAAATTTGAATTTGAATTTTTAATAAACATTTGTCAGATTTACCTACAAAGAAGGAAATAAAAAACACCAAACTCCAGTACATATTCCAGTATATTAACCATTTCATGAATTTTTAACTATTTTAATGAAAATCAATTCTTATTCTTATTAGTGTATACCATAGATTAAATATATATATATATATTGTTTATTTAATCAATGTGTATACTAACTACAATCACTTTTCCATTAATTTATCAGCACATCACTTAATAACATAACATAACAATAACATTTACTTTATAAATATATATTTACAACTAAAAAGTAAATAATAACATATAATATTATAATGTGATTTTTGTTACCGGGATTATTTAAGGATTAACATTTCAAGTCTTAATTATCATTAAAATAAATTGACAGTACAAACATATTTTTTTTTTATAAAGACGAATTGATCTTGATAGATAATTTTTTAATCTAAGATAATTATTTAGATAACATGCAACCATTTAGATAAGATAAAAGATAACTAAAAAATTTTCTCAACGAATGTATCCCGATAAGTCTTAACACTGGTTAAATAGTGTACTTCAAAGTGGATCGGTATATACGACAACGCTTTATGTAAGTTCCTCAGGCTTTATGGTCTTTTCAATGTGTCGTTAAAAACTGTATTTATATTTATGGTTTGTGACCCACGCGTTAAGACGTTCACCGATAGAGATGCCCGTGGCACGAGTTTTGACTTAACAAATAACAGTTCCTCGACCAAATTTTTAACATTTCTACGAATAAATAAATTTAGTACTCACTCTTTTACGGTTATAGTTTTTTTGTTTCCATTGAATTAAATTTAACGATTTATTTATTCACTACTTTTCTAAAATAAATAACGAAAGTCGAATTGCCATGAAAAATATCTTTTGAACACGAAATATTATTTTACATATACGTTGCATAATGGTATGTTTTTATGGACTATAAATTATTATACATTATTTTTAATTATTGCGGTAATATTGTGATTAAAATAATATTGTGTTGCGTTCATAGAGTTTGAATGTCTTTCAATTATAACATATATATATTAATTTTACGAGTATATCATGTTGTACGCGAAACGGAAAACTAACTTTTCTGAGGGTCAGCAATGTTTACATAACTGACGCGCTGTTAGGTGATATCATAAAAATAGAACATCGCTAAATGGTAATGGGTAATTTTTCCACTTTTATTTGATGATAAAGTTGAAGTATCAATGTGGTGATTTTACCATATTTTCAAAACCTACACAGTCAATAGCTTAATATTTTCGCTAGTTATACCGAATCTCTTTAAATTATTAAAATAAAGCAACGCAAAATAAACACACCGTTTTTAAAATCACAACAATAGATACTTATAACCTTATATAAAATGTTATTTATAACTGTTGTTCTCGTACATTTTCATTAACGTATTATTCTCATCATTGTGCTCAAAGGTTCTACAGATGAATTCCGCTAGAGCAACCCAAACGATAGATAATTGACATATTCGAAATATCGTAGAGTTTTGATAATTAATTATAAATACTGTTTACATATATATATACCCTAAAATAATTCGTAAAATAATTGCAGTCTTATGTTTCGTTTGGTCAAGAAAGAAAAGTTGAAGAAAACTGTTTCTTTTGTACAACGTTATTATTTCGTTAAATCAATATAACTCGACGCCATTATAGAGACATCGCTAGTACAAATAAACTTAAAATGGTAAACATAACATTATACAATCGATCATTTTCCAATCAAAACTAATCATCGGCTTCGCCGATGTTTCGTCGGAATTTTCGTAATCAAATAATTTCAGATGTTCAATACACAATCCCCAGAGGCTTACACGGAGTTGTAGTAGTTTTCCTCTTCAAAGTTATTGTTTCGTTTTCTTTAAAAACAAATTCACTAGGTACATTCGTTCCGGTGTTGTATAACTTTTCACGATGTATATTATTCTTAGCGAGATTTAAAAGTACGTTCCTATACATTTTTGCGATTACATCGGTTATATGTTATTTTTATTTATTTCTTTATCTTATTTATACGATGATGAATCTTGTATACCTGATTCCAGATGATAAATCGACAAATGTTGGTAAGGATCTGAAAAGTAAAAAGAAAAAAAAAACAATTTTTAGTTTTAAAATATATTCTTGCGCATTTAACCGGTCGGACTTGGACCGTATAACATAATTAATATTGTGGTGAACTACTTTAAATCTCTAAATTTCGGATAGCAATATAATGAAACAGAAACCAGTGCCGTAACGCAGTTAGCGAAATAGGCGGTTGCCAAAAGCGCAGTAAAGTGAAAGAGCCCATTTGAGTTAAACTGAAATTGTTTTTTTTTTTTTTAGAAATAAAATAAGCACCAAAATAAAATTGGATTATGGCGCCACGAAGGGTAGTTACGGCCTTGACACGAACCTATTGCAGGTATTTCAATTTTTCCGACGCGAAAAGCGAACCAGCTGAAGACATTTTATCACTATAAAAGCGATGCAGCTTTAATGACATTAGTAAATTTATATAATGACTTACTAGTCCGAAGAGCAATACAAGAAAAAACGGTAATTTCCGATTTCTCCTCGCCTTCATAACAATCACCCGAAGCATGAACGTTTTATTGTAATAAGCCGAGAAAACTGGTAACTTTGCAGAGACGCGCACAGATGTTGCCCGTTTTCCAACAGCGAACGCCTCTTAATAGCGGACGTTTTAGACGGTCCCTTGGGTGTCCGTTGTCCAGAGGTTCCGCTGTAACGTACGTGATACTGAGCTCAATGCATTTATTCAGTTTCGTGGCGGCGCGCAGAAACGTGCGAATAAATATTATACTACAACGGCCGACGCCGACCCGTAATCCCGTCGCGCCATTTACTTATTTATTGTAATTTTTCTCTCTCTCTCTCCCCGCGGCCGAAAAAGGGTCGCAAGTGCACGCGACCGTATCGCAATTACGTTTGCCCGCGTACCCCGTTGTGCAGGGTCCGCGACATTTTCCTTACACACGCTGTTGTGCGAGCGCATGTCATTATAATATTACCGTGCGGGCCCTCGTCCGGACCACCTTTGCCGGGGCAAAAGACATTTCCGAGGATCATTAACCGTTCCGTTTTGCCGGCCGCAACCTTCTGCGCGCTAATGACGTATGCGTTTTTCCGTCCCCGGAACGTACGGCATGTCGTCGCCAGCCAACTACGGCGAGCAACGGAGAAGTCGGACAGAGTGCCGAGGCGGAGGTGGGGGCGACGAAACGATCGTGTTTTCCTCCACCCCGACACTGGGCGCGCGTCCGGCAGTCTTCCGGAAACGCTTCTTTTTTTTTCAGGATTATGGAGAACGGACGTCATTCGGTGGGTCGTCGGAAATCGCGCTATTTCGGGTGCATACCAGTTGCGTCCCGAAGACGTCTGCGAAAAAAGGTCCAATACGAATTGCGGCCCGGGTTTAATGTTATTCGAATTACGGCCAGAATTATATTCGCCGTGTTCATCGTCATCCCTGTTCGATAATTCGATACTAACAAGAAAACGCAGTCAGCAATCATAAAATACAGGCTTATATCGTTATAACATATTGATTTCGATTATTTCAAAGGTAATTTTCAATCTTGTCTGATCGATGTTACCTGACTCGGGTCGCGATTCGTATGCACCCCGAAAACACTCGGGCAACATGATCCGGAAGAATTTTTACCGCGGTACGCAACTAGTAGCCACCCGGTGATTTCGACGAGAAGTGGTCTAACGGGTCCGTGGTATTGTGTTGGCGGTCGAATCCGATAGTGTTCGATCTTCTCGTGTTTAAGGCTCGTCGAAAAGCAGTGTTCGGGTGTTAGCGTTTCGCGGTACGCTTATTGTTATAATCGTGTTATTTTTCTTTCGAACGAACGTAACACCCCGTACGGAGCATACTACGATTTATTGGTTATGGTCAGTGGTTTGCCCAGGGGAAGGAGGGTTAAAACCACCATTGGATCGAGGAAATCGTACTATAAATTATATTTATAGTATTTGATTGTAAATAATAATAATATATAATAATAATTATTGATCATTAAATCGCTTTCGCGCTCTTGCCATAACGCGATCGTCAACGTATCTCGTATGTCTGTATCAGTGTAACAGTGTGCTCTACTATCTGCTGATGTAGACCAGATAGAATATAAGTTAAATGATTTCTAAACGCGGAAGTGGATAGACCTAGGAAGCTAGGTAAGATTGACAGTTTTTACACCTTTCTTAGATAGATTTTGAACATAACTAAATGACAGGTTCTTGAAACTCAAACTCTTATTAAAAAACTTAAGTTGTAAAGTTGTATTCTACCAGAGAAACTAAGTTCTTCGGTCTTAAATTATGGAGATAATGAAATAATAAACTTAGTTAGGACATATTCTGTTGATATTGACGCCGCTGAACTCGGAGCTATAAGAGAGTTGAAACTATGGAGAAAAATTGTATGGCTCTCAAAACTAATAATGCAACTGAAACATTTCTTCAGTGCGATGAAAATGTTTTCCCGACTGTTCATAAACCATTAAAATATTTTATTACTTTCCTTGTAACTGCAGCACCTGGAGAAATATCGTTTTCTACTTTAAAACGTTTAAAAACCGTACCTAAGGAAAATAACATCGGAGAATAAATAAAATGGTTTGGTGCTTCTGAATATACATAAGGAAATTGAAGTTACGATTGTCTATATTTCAAGCTTTTTATCATCTAAAACCAGAAAATTGGACTTTAGACTAGATTATTTCATAAGATAATATAGTATAAATTGTATTAAGTATATTTAAGCCTAAATTTTTATATTAAATCATTATATAATTATAGTATAATTTTGTGATGCAGGTATAATCAAAGGTGTGACTTTTTTTTGTATCATTATCGATTAAATATATAATAGATAATATATTCACAACTTCATCATTATACTTGTATTAGTCGTAGCGTCTCATTAGTAGCTTATTAGTGCCTAAGACCTACTATTTCCCAATGACTTTTTTCATTTTTGTTTATTAATTAATAGGGCCTAAAACTAATCCATCTCTCCTACTTAATGAAACCCTCCCCATATTTCAAAGTCCTGGGCATACCACTGGTTATGATATTACATCGGTCGTACAACAGCAACGTTTTCTCTCGCGTCGTAAACGTTTTATCGATCAGTACGGTTCGCATCAAGAGTTTACGTCGCAACGTTTTCAATTAAAAATGTCGAACGTAAAGGGCACTTGGGAAATTACCAGTTTTTCAACACGATCCGCCTACAGATATCAAGTTCAGAACAACTTTTGAAGCAGTACTAACGCTCTTTCTAATCTAATAAAAATTTAAAATCTATTAAACGTCTCGTCAGCGATCGTAGCACATTGTGCGGTAATTCACGCGGTTCAGCGCAGTACACGCCTTTACTAAAACGTGTTAGCTGCAAGTTACACCGATAAATAACCCTATCAGTGGCATAGCCTTGGGGGCAGTGGGCCATCCCTCCTCACGGGCCGTATCAATGTATTAACTTATTTATTTTATGGGGATTTATCCCTTTGTATATAGGATCAAATATGACTGGCACAGATAAAATTAAACCACTATTATTTGGAAAATTGACAAAACCAAGGTGTTTTAAAGGTATTAAAATATATTCATTAGATTATAAATCAAATATATAAGCGTGAATGAAGAGTGCATTGTTAGAAAAATGGTTGTCTAATTTTGATAAAAAAATTAGTTTAAACGAGAAAAACGTACTCCTTAATTGACAATAATTGTACTGCTCATAATACAAAAAAGAAATTCAATTCTATTAGAATAGAATTTTTTCCTTCAAATACGAATTCATAACTTCTGCCAGTGGACCAAGGTACAATAAAAAACTTAAAAGTCTTATATGCCAAATATACAAATATACACACGCTGTGCCCGCTTCGTCTTTCCACCTGGTTGCAGCTTCAAGTATACAATAAGCTCACCAGAATCAGAAGATATAGTGGGTGTCGACAACCGTTTCGGCTAGTTACTTATTCAAGGAAGAAAACTAGTGGCGTCTCATGAGGTTTACGTAAGGTGATGCTCAATTGATTTGTAAGGCACCTATGGCCTAACCTATGTAGACATGTAAAAATTTATTAATTTTGTTGTAGGTATTGGAATATTAAATTTTTTTTTAATTTCTATAAGGTCTTTGTTACGGTAAAATAAAATTAGAAAAAAAGTTTTGAATTAGTCGATTAGTTTTGAATTAGAAAAAAACAATTTAACAACTTGTATGAAAAATAAACACAACATTTTAATTTTCACGATCGATGTGGTACGTGTAGCGACATAAATAAGTGCGGTGCACACATTGATTGTGTTCCAAACTACAATGTGTAACTAACCGACATGTGACTAATTTTTGTACGGCCATCCGGAGCACAAAAAATGTTTGCTCCGCTAATTATTTAATCGCTTTCAGACATACTTCTTATCACGAAAAGTTTCAAACATTTTCTTTTTTTCTTTTTTAATAAATATTTTTGTTAATCGCAGACTATGTGCATAATAACCAATTGTAATTTACCACAGAAATCTAATAATTCTGTTTATAATTATGTTTCGTGGTCGACGGGCTCCTGTGCACCATAGCACGATCCACCACTGATGAAAACTCTATTTTTGTTTAATTTCAATCGTTAAAATTAGTTGATGGTTTTTTTTTTTTTTTTAATTTTTTATTATTTAATTGTCTAGAGGTAAACAGGAAGATTATAGTGCATTATTCGTCTTCAAAACTAGTATCGTAACGTGGTTTATGGTTACGCAAAACGGAAATAATATTTTTTAAACATACATTTTAATATTTAATATAACCTACTATATAAGTTATGAATTTCGATAAAACATTCTTGTACATTTTTTTTTTTTTTTTTCAAAATATTTGCGTTAGATCATGGGTTAGTTGATGTACGGTTATAACACACGTAAAGTGTAGTGCACACTTTATTTTTTTTTTTTTACTGCATTCAAATTTTTGCCCGCCCGACTATTATTCGTCGTGTATACTTCCCGCTTGCTATATTTATAATGATTTCCATCGCAAGTCCTTATGACGTTTGAACTGATGCTCAACTATGTATAGAATACAGGTTTACCTTAAAATAATTGACGACAAAACGCGTAAATCGTGTGTCGTACGTTTTTCTTTTCGAATCAATTCTGAGAATTTAAAAAAAACTTTCTATAAACTGGAAAACATAGCTGTTAAAACGCATATAACTGTTTTTAGTGGTTAACTTAAATCAGGACGTGACGGTATTCGTATTCAAACATAAAAATTAAAAGTTATAATTTTTCACTTTTATTTTTATTTTTATTAGAGCTGTAAATATTTCACTTTATATGCATTCTTAGTCGGTTTCGTATAACGATTTGAGTTGTGTTTTATTATGGTATTGTTTTCGCCGACGTCGTTTTTTATTATTATTATACGTTTACCGGCTATCACTAACTATGTGTTGAGGACGACATTGTGCGTATTTCGTTTCAGATAATACAATATATTTGTGAAGACCGAATTTATGGCAGTCGTTGGCACTTGGTTGGTGACAAATCCTTTAAGTTACATTTGGACACCCGAGAAGCTTATTGGTTTCCACGAAAAGGTCAAATACCCAGAAGGTCATCCCGAACGGAGTGTTTTGATCGAATTTATTATTTAATAAATTCTTGGTTGCCTTCGACTACGACAAGTTCACTAGGGCTGTCGAGGGAACGTAAAGGATTCCCAGTGAAAGAATCGAAAATTCACAATGCACGATCGAGCGGAATTTTAATAGTTGAAATGTGAGCAGAACTACAGGTATGCGCTTGGATTTTAGGTCAAATGTTTTCCAAGAGATGACGATTTATATTGTTATGAAAAATCGGGGAGTGATATTATAGTATTATGGTTTTTTTTTTTTTTTAGCTGCACATCATACAGCTCTAGTAACTGTTGTGGTAAAATAAATCAGATTTTCGTGAACATATGAACACTTTGATTCGTAGAGAACTCAAACCAACTTGAAGCGAATTCGTCAAATTCTTGGATCGGTGCTTTGCTTTTCCGCCGATCCGGTGTTTGCCGTCAAAACATTTGACTTCGCAATTAGATCTTTCGCAGGTGTTCGACAGGACGCTTCGGAATAGTAAATTATTATTCGGTTACCGGTAAACGCGCTGTCTGACCGTTATCGTAACGCCGATGCGATTCACGTGGATAGAAATTGATTTGTTTCCCCGTTAATTCATTGGTCACGGAATTCGATCATCGTGCCGACGAGGGACGCGTCGCGCGGCTTTCTGTATTATGTACAAGCTTTTGTCATTTCTGAACCGCTGTAAACGCGTAATGCAGTATCACGGCTGTAACACATCAATACTCGGTGCTATGGTTATCAACTGTAATGGTGCGTTGACGTGGAATAATGATCGGTCAGCGTTTGGGCGAACAAAACATAGTCGTAACGGTTGTATCACGTTACATTTGCAGGTACAATGTACAATATGTATCACGTACAATAATTGCGGTTTACGAAAACAATGGCTTTGGCAGGAGTCTTTTGTTCCGACCGATTATAATGTTTCGTCACGAAAATCGCATTTCTAACCTTTGTAATGTTTTCGAAAACGAAAATAGTTAACCTGCTGCGATCGTTGAGAAATCGTAAAAACGGGACGACAGACGGCTGCCTTAAGTTTCGCGATATTTACGACACGCGTGCTGCGTACAGACGAGCGTTCCTCGTGAATATCGGTGTACTATTGAGCGGTACACGCGGTTTTCACATACATAATCGATAGTGTTTGTTGTTTATTGTGACCGTGAAATCAAAATATAATTTTTTTATTTCGCGCTCATTGGACGTGTACGTCATAGCCGTCGTCGGTTTTCCGTGGTAGATTTACAACTTGGCGATTGTCGACGAGTGATTGCAGCGAGAAACGTTCCGTTACGCAACGATTACAATTTGTAGTTTATTTTAAATTTTTTATTTTAGCACATTCAGAAGAGTCGTTTTGAAAAAACGAAAGCATAATATTTTTAAGCATAAATCAACCGCCGATCTCAAACATTCGTTGACTGACACCCACGCGAATTTCAGAACTCAATTAGTCAACTCAATAATCGTTGTTTTGGATTTAACACGCATACTGACCTGTAGTTATATCCACGTGCGTGCGTCGTGGCACGTGTTACGTTGAACTTTAAATCTATGTTTCAGAGTTCTGAAGTAGTAATATAATCGCATCACACTACAACAGGGTAGTTTACTGGATTTTCGCTTCGCAAAAGACTTCGGTGTTAGCACAGCAAACACAACACTCAGTCAAGTAAACTCACCAGTCGTCCCAATGCATTTGTGAAACATCAGCACACGATACTATTACCGAGCAAACGGACGAGGACGCCAAGCGATATTACTCGTACGTATTGTATAGACCAGTGATCCTCAATTACTACGAAACCACGGGACCCTAGCCAGAACTTAAATTGGAAAGAGGACCTATATTTACGATCCTCATTGGTTTTACACACCTTTTCGTAATACTTTGAACACATATTTTTTCGGAAAACATTTCATAATAAGAGATTTATTTGATTCAGACGATTTATATAAATCTTTTTGTTTACGTATAGCGAACTACTTTTTTCAACACCGAATTAAAATTATTTACAAATGACTTAAATATTAGTTGATTTTCGAACCTCACGATCGAAACGTTTCTATTTCGCTCATTATCTCGTCCAAGTTTGGTTGCTTGATTTACTTTTCATCTCCGACCCCTACCGCGGAACCCTGGAGGTATCCTAGTAACGTGGATAAGCTAATCGCAGGACGAATGTATGGTATATCACGTATTTGTTAAGCATCAATCGAAACGTAAAACATGACATACTCGGCGTTAAACGTCCAACTCGATATGACCCGACCGCAGCTTACGTTATAGTTTTTAATGCATACGACTAAATGTATATTATACGTATTATACGAGCTCACCAATATACGTGTCGCCGAGCAAATAATATTATTCGAACACAACACATGTGTTACGTATGCTCATTATATAATCCGATCAGCACAACGCAAACATTTTACGCGACCAAAGTTTCCTTAAAACGCGTTAATTGTTCTAACGCTCCTCGACGAATCACCGCGTAGGTCGAACGGATGATGTTTTCACCATTAGCCATCCGACGGCATGGCGTATCGTCATCATCGCGTTATCGTATTTGTATGAATTGCACATCGAACTTTCGCTCGAGTACGGAAACCACCGTCGCGCATATGTCTTATAAATAGAAAATGATTATTATTCATCGTGGTAACACTCGACCGTTTTTCACGGGCAAAAACGAGAGTTGGACCTTCGACGAACGGAAATAGATTTATAATACAAGTGTTACTTAGTACAACCCTCCCCCCCACTAATGCCGAACGAATTAGTAAGACTCGTTACTTACTAATTGTTGATTTTTAACATCAAAATGGCCCTGCAACATAATTTCACAACGTTGAAATTTCAACATAACAGAGGGGTCGACTTATGAATCCCGATAACGGATTTGCAAGCTCTTGCTAACCGTAAGGAACGATTTGAGAACGAACTGTACCATAGGCAGAACGACTTGTTAGGATAACCCGAAGTTACATAAGAAGCAAATTTCTTTCTAAGGTTAGTTGAACTTAAAATGTTTTTAATTTCATACAAAAAAAAAGGCAATTCAAATATGGGAAAATCGAAAAATTCAAATTCCTATAAACAGAACAAACTCAAACAGTGGCGGATCCAAAGGGGGGCAATGGGGGCATTTGCCCCCCCCCCCAAATGTCCAAATTGTCTTATATTTTATGTCATCATAGATATTCATATTTCTTGAGTTACAGTTACAGTTAGGTACATTGACCGCTTCGCCAATAAAAAACAGCGACGTTTAGACTTTGTTTTATAAAATGTACTATAAAATATAAATTTGTAAGAAATTGTGTATATGTTGTTAATGATATGGAACTTTTGCCCCCTGCACAACTAAGCCCTGGATCCGCCACTGAACTCAAACTTATAAAATGTCTTCAACTAATTAATGAAAATTCGTTGAAATGTTTTACTTCATAAAAATTTGTAACGTACGAGTATTAAATTAATTTTGGAATTTTTTAACTTTTAATTCGGTTACATAGAAAATCATATGAGAATCTTGTATCCAATTTTCAAGCCTATAAGTACAAAAATTGAAAATGTTAAGAATTTTTCACTACAAAAATGTAGGGAATTTTCATGATTTTTATCGCTTTGTCAAAATTTAATATTTAAACGCTAAATACTTACATTTTTTTTTTAGTATTAAAAACAATTTTATTTTTACATTTTATAGATATTACTGTAGCTTACGAATAGTCCGGGTTTTAACAGCATATCTCAGTGTTCCCGTCGGTCATTCAGATTGTCCCGGTTAATAGAAGCTGAGAGAAAATGTAATATCGTATTTTTTATTAAAAAGACGTAGAATAATATTGGGGTGCATTGGGATGTACGAGTATAAAAGAATATACTTATTTTTATTTCCATACAAGTGTTACATAAAAAAAAAAGTCTTCAATATGATATCCAGGTTCCGAGAATAACACTGGCAATCGTATGTATGAAGAACTTTGTGTTAAATTTTCAAGAGATTTTGTCATACCAACATTATTTTATCGATATTTTCAAAAAAAAATAAGCTAATAGGAAGTGAAATTTCAATTCATAAAAAATAACTACGAAAAAAAAAATAATAATTTTTGAATTACACCATCTATAACAAACGGCGATTCAGTGAAAATTACATGTACCTATGTTCATTTTTGTTTGACGAAGAAAACGATAGTTCGATGATGTCAAAAACCGGTTTGTCGTTAACGTTTCCCGTATTTTTATAACTTTTCGTCAATGCTGTTGGTCGTAGTCGACGAACTCTCAAGCAATCTTCGAAATAATTAATTCTATTTCGCACAGCATTTCGGTTCAATAGCAATGATATCGGTGCATACCGTTGTTATCATAACCGGAGTTATCGCGATCGGTGCAGTACTGCGTTCTCGTGGGACACCTCCCGCGGATACGTTAAAAACGTACGGGAGGAACACGCAACCGAGCCAAATGTTTTGGTGATTTATTACCGTGCGCACGGGTCTACGCAGTACAGCGTACTTAATGTGAATACCGATCAAACAGTAGCTCTGACCGTACGCGAACAATCCATTGTATTTTCATATAATTTACGCATACGCTCCGCCAGGAATTTCGTCGGGGCTGCATCGTGCATGGTAAATACGGCAATTTCTAAATGATGTTCAAATCGTTTAGGATTGAACGCGTAGAAATATTTTTTTATCCCAAATCGTATGAAAATCGTTTTAGTTTTCTTCGACGACTACAAAGTAACGCGGGACTACTGGAAAATCCGATGATGCTAATAATAATAATAATAATAGTAGTAGCCTCTTTCCTATATTCCAAATTCTGTTCTTATTATTTACTTATTTCTTTTATCTCAATAAATACTACGTGCTAACCCATCGATCCAGTTCGAAATACGATAGCGGTTAGCACTTGTACACGATGCACGTATTATGATGCGTGTTGCTCGAGCGTTACTTACTACGAACTAGATTGAATAATAAAACCCGATCGGATTACGAAACGCCGCGGATGCATCGCGCGCTATGCGTTCGCACGCTCAACAATGATGAATTATATAACACACGTACATTGGAGCGTCTGCTCGCGATACACGTGTAGACAAACGTGTTGTTGAATCTCGCGTTCCACCTGGGCGCCTATTGCGGTTTAACGCACGACGATTGCAAATCTAAACTTTAAAACGAATATCGTACCGTACCGACGATGTCAGTCAATCGCTTTCGGAACAATCGGCAACGTGTATGTGTGTGTGTGTGTGTGTGTGTCAGACTTGGGTAAAATACTTTTTAAAAGAATTTAGAATAAATACTCAAATACTTACGAAAAACAGTATTCCGAATATGTATTCAAATACTTTATACGAGTTGTATACCAAATAAATTGTTTGGAATACTTCGAAAGTATTCCGAATACTTTTAAAATACTTCTTATTTTCATACTATAAAATATATAGATGTCATGAGAAAGTACCCGGGACATGGCAGAAACCTACGGGTGTCCCAATAAAAATTCTGCAAACCAGGCGGTCCGAGATTGTTAGTCATAATCTCGGACACACGCCCGCCGCACGAGTAAAAATTGATAAATATTTGAAATTGTAGACTAAATATATGTTATTTAATTATATTTCTACAACTGTAATAGTTTATAATTTACTACAATGATAAATATCTGATATTAACTTATACAAGATACGACGGAGAAGTTATGAAATCATTTAAAAAAGAGATGATTTAACGTTTAAAATGTATTCGAAATACTGTATTCAGACATTACTCGTTATAAGTATTCAAAATACTTTAATGGATACTTTCAATAAAAGTATTCGAAATACTTAAAAAGTATTCTGAATACAACCCAAGTCTGCTATGTTTGTGTGTGTGTGTGTGTGTGTGTGTGTGTGTGTGTGTTATGTTTGCGTATGCACACCTAGGCGCGTACTCGAAAACATATTTTGGTGAGTTTAGGTTGATCATTTTCATACTTCTATAATCTATTTACCACTTTAACTCAATAAAACTTATTTAATAGTTTTCCCGAATTTCGATTGAGGAGAAGGATTTTGAACTCCTATAGCTCTCCTTGTGTACGTGCCTGGGCACGCTGATCAATAAAGGTATGAGTAACCAATTGTTGGGATACCTACAGTTAAGCGTTTTACTTATTTTTTCATAAGCTCCTCAAATCACGGTCAAGTGTTCGTTGTACTTTATATATCACTCATAAATATTCCTATTCGCTGCTCCCAACCCTAAAACAAGCTTCAGATCCGCCCTTGCGTTCGGTACGTATCCGAACACGATCGTGGAACGTTAGCGCGTTCGAAAAAATCTATTCCGTGCTGTGCCGGACCGCGTGACCGAAGAACGATCCGGCCCGGGTGGAGTCCAGGCGATGGATATCGTTGACGTTTGACCTCCGTCCGCCACCTTCTCGCCCCTCACTGTAATAACGGCCGCGACAACTGGACCGGTCGGAAAACAATTGAAGTTCAAGTTCAGCACGGCGCGAACGTTTCGTAGGTAAACGATGATCGTATCGCTCAGATTCCGGTCCGTGATGGTCTTCGTGGCCCGACCGACTGAATTAGTTCCCGTGCAGCAAACGTCGCTTTTGACACCGTTGGCAGTGGCCGTTCGGATTCGAGGCAAACATTTTTCCCTCGATCATCCTTCGTCTGTACAGCGCCGAGATCGCATGCCATTGATGACACCGTTTTCCGAACGGCCGTTCAACATCAAACGTATGCATCCGGATCGTTTGTGAACGCCTCGACGTTTGTTTGGCGTGACGATCGCGTAACGTGAGTATTTGATGTTTAGCCGAACGGGTTAAAAAACGAACAAGTGTTGGGCTTGAATGATGGAGTCGTAACAGTCGTTAGGAAGTGCACAGCAATATGCTGCGTCCCGTCAAATGGTCGTAGACTAATTGAATCGTACTGCACTCGAGACAATTGCTCGGGGGGCGTGCTGAAAAGAGTCCATCGGGTCTTGACCGATCTCGGCGCTTTGGTCTCGGCACCGTTCTCGCTGTAGTGTTCGTACCGTTGCTCGTTAGCCGGACGACCTCGTACTTGACGGGGCCCGGTTAAGCCGTTTTGTGGCCCTTAGGCTAAATAAAAAATATGCCGTTTTACGTTGAATTTAGTTTTTTTTTTTATATTATATATTTATTTCAAACGATTTAATTATAAAAAAGGTTCATCAAAATCCGAAGACCCCTAATAACGGACACCATGGGCAATTGCCTATCCTGTCTAATGGTAAATATTACTTTTGGCGTATAACGTGATATTCCCTACGGGGCACGTAAAGTCAGTAAACATTAGATGTACATGCGATGTACGAAGTTGTTGAAGAAGTTTAATGCGAACTTCGTTGGTTGTCAGTGTCGGTGTCAGTTCTGGGCGATAACACTTTTTTTAAACGAGACGATTAAGATTATCGTATCGATTGATGGGCTGCACTAAAATTTTAATTAAATAGATTATTTTTGCTATATCACACATTTTTAACCACAAAATCGATGA
Organism: Sipha maydis; assembly: GCA_034509805.1. NCBI lineage: Eukaryota > Metazoa > Arthropoda > Insecta > Hemiptera > Aphididae > Sipha > Sipha maydis. Next base: position 18,686 of record JASXSY010002104.1, read on the forward strand.
TCATAATAATAATAATAATAATACAAATTGTGGAGCAAGTTGTGAATAAATATTTGAGTTGAATACAAATGAATGATAACTATAGTTTTGTTATTATGGCCCAAGTGCGGTGTTATTACGATGGTTAACAACATTATATTTGTAAAGTTAATCAATTGGTCATAAAAATTCACTCGCAGCAATAAACGATACGTAAAACTAGTCAATTTTTTTTTTTTTTTAATTTAAAAGGAACAATGATAATATGGTAACGAAATTGTCCTTTCTGGTATAATATCAAAGAATACAGTAAAATGTGTACAAATATTTAATATTTCCTTTCAAATATAACATAAAACGCGTGTTTTATTCTATCACTTGGGCAAATATATATATATACACATGCAAACAATAAAAAATACGAGTTTTACACTGCGATTGGTTACACACAACCTTTGTGCTATGATGGTTTATTGCCGAACGGTGTGCAAACATAATTTATGTCCGTGTGCGCGCGCGCGTTTCGTTTAACTATAGTAATTGTACATTGTATTGTGTACACAATCATCAATGCATTTCCGGAAACGTTTTGAAAATCGTATAAAATGTATAACAATCCATCGGTTTTGGGTCGTTTGTCGTTTGTTGGATGCCGCACTCCACAGGTTCATAAAGTATTCGAGTAAATAATTTTATACGTGTTCTTTTTCGTTAATAAGCTAACACGAAAAATGCTTTTGTATTTTACAAAGATGTACACGGATAGAGTAACCTTAATCCCCTATTTATGTATAGGTATCGTTGAGCGTAAAATAATATTTTAAAATTTTTACAACATCGCTAAACATACAAAGCTAATTCAGACTACTTTTATGAAAATATTATTATAAATAATATTAAGTAAATCTACGTTGAATCGCAAGGTCATAATCCAGATTTTGAAGCATTTTCCTTAATAAAAGAAATAAAATAAAATAATTCAAACAATTCTTATGCTTGAACAAACGCATTTTAAAGGTATTTCAATAAAGTCTCTTGAAAAATTTAATCACTACCGAGTTGGTACGGTAATAATATCATTATTCATATTATTCTTTCTTTAATAATTTATTGTTTTGAATAAAATTATAATAAAATTGTAGCGAAACCTAAGTTGTGGATCCGTAAGAATGCTAAATTCACTAATTTCGTTCGAATATCAGAACTTACGATCAATTTAAATGAATTTATTAGACCAAATGCACCAATATCTAATTTCATATATAGTGAAGATATAAGAATTAATTGTTGTTGATTTATGTATCAGCTGAATTATTCGGCTTAGCCCGAATGTAAAATATTTGTGTATCGCCATACACCTCCCCGTAACCGCACTCGTCCACTCCTCAATCCGGACCCCATTCTCGTCGACAATATCTTGCCGATTTCTTGCAAAATGGTCAACGTTGTGTATGTTTATATATATATATATATAAAATATCAGTAGCTTTAAACATTTCCGAGCCATCGCTAACATTTGTGTAACCAATAGTAATCCTAAACAAACAACAATATATTCGAAATTTCAGTCGGACAAAAATAAATCCTCCTATGAACTTATCTAAAAATCAAAGAATAGAAAAAAAAGATAATGTATGTGTTCACCTGTTTTTATATTTTGAAATTTGTATGATAGCTTTTCCATTCAGTTGACTTTATGAATATATTTTTTTTCTAATTTTTTCTAATGAAATAAAAGAAAGAACAAGAAAAATAAGAAAAGTTCACAAATTTATTAGCAGTACTCAAAAACTTTTATTGTACAATTATAATATTGTCAATTCAGTTATAAACTAAATTATAATATAATTTATATATTAATTTATATATTATATTAAATAACAATTAAATTATAATATATTAGACAATAAATAAATAAATTAGAGATAAAAACCGTAAACAAACGTAATTAAATCTGTAGCTTCATAGATTTTATGGACTAAAACAAAGTTGATATAGTTTATGAAAATAGTGAACTATAATATTTTTTGGTATATGAATTATTTGCTCGACTAACTCGAGAGCATGCTATATAAAATTTAACCATGGGTGAAGCATGGATCTGTGTTATCGATGCCTGTAATTTTCGACTAATATAAATATCACAGTTAAATATTTTTATTAATGTCTTTTTTTTTTTTCAATCTACTCAAAATATATTTATCAATGTTCATTATAGACAATTGGGATATTATACGGCAACATTGTCACAAACGCACAATATTAAAGCACATCAGGATGAGGTGTTTTTTTCTTCAGATTGTCTTTAAATTAACTAGATATGTTCGATTAATCGTCGACTATAAATCGTGCAAAATGGATTCTTAAATATAAAGAATCCAGTTGTTATATATTTATACTAAATTAGCTACTGCAATATCATGTAGGGTAATACAATTTCTAAATTGTTTTCTGCATTCCGTTGCGATAACGATGCGCGCTAACATAATTTTAGCGTCCGTTTAAACATTCGCTAAAAGCGCACCTACTATGGCACGCGTAATATTTCGTATGGCGGGATTCGCTATTTTACATATTCAGTTCACTTAGTTCAGGGATGGTGAACCTTTTTCGTGTCCGATGCCCAAATCTAGGAACAAGGGTTTTAAACGAAAATCACGCGCTGTACCAAATGTACTTACGCAATATCGGTCGATGAAAAAAAAAATTAATTAAAAAGGTGTCATATGTATCACAATGAAATGTTTTTCAGTTTAAGAATAGTTTTATTGGATTGCACCACGTAATTATAATACAGTACCGATACATCACTTATTAATTTACTGTACAAAGCTCTATACACACAGGATAACACGTGGACAAGTGTGTATAACAATGACCTGTTATGTGATTTTAGGAATTTTCGTTAACGTTTGCATGTCATTTATTATTAAAACTTGAACGACCTTGGGCACGCCTTCCTTGTTTGTCAACCCAAGCCGAGATTACGGTTACGAACGAAAAATATGATTACAATAACAGCAACGGATCACTGAACATTATATTGTAGAATATTTAGGTATTTATCGATCCATTAAAAAAAAAAAAAACAAATAAAAATAAAAAAATTAATAATAATTATTTCAAGTATTGCTAATAACAACATAATATAGAGCGAAAGAAAGAGTGGAAAGTTCGGAAACCATTTAAAAACAATACTACATTATAATATTCGGACGTACAATTTGCTAGCGGTTTGCACGTGGTTGACATAGAAAACTAAAAAGTAATACTTACCGCTTTGTTATCACGTAAAACCTAATGCTAGTAAGATCTACGGTTTCGTTCTGCTGAATTTTTAACGAAACGTACCAGTTGGTAAAAAATAAACACACAAAATTGTCTCAGGTGCAAGCACGAAACGTTTTCGTAAGCACCCACGTGGGAACAAAATCACTATTATCAGCGTTTTTTTTTTCTAGAACTTGACATTAAAGTTAGTTGAAATGTTGAAATTCGTCTTTATACATGTATAAACAGGTCAGTCAATAACAATAACCAGAATATTTAGCGATCGTAGTGAATATTTATATTCCCCTAAGTTGACTTTCGAGACGAGTATCTAAAAAAAAAAATAAAAAACTTCCAAACGAGTATAGTTATTTTAAATATCGTAATAATAATAAAATCGTTTAGAAAAAAATAAAAATAAAATCTCTTTCTGTGAATGAATAATAAGCTAAATGTCCGAAACTATACATTGATATTATAACGTCCAAATTAACGAAAATGAACTTTTTATAAAAAATGTATCTGATCCTGTACGTAACACGATTATATATTTTTTGGATAAAACACAAAAATATTGTTTTTACGAAATAAAACCAAATAATTGATTCATGATTTCAGTAGATGGTGTTTAACGACTGAGTTCTTGTATTATTCACTGACATAGTTTTTAAATAAATACCGTGCATAATCTTTTTTATATTAAAACGTATTAAACATTTTAAGTGTAAATTATTCTTTGATCTAGTATCCGTAATGTAGTATAGATCCAAACACAGACGTGTTTACCATTTCTTTTACTGTTCCCAGATGTAAATATATTTAAATACTGTAATTTTGCTATCGTTGTTTTGTTAACGTACCTTTATTAAAATGTTTAAACACTAGAAAAAAAGAAATAACCGTAACTAATAATTTTATTTAAACCAAAATCAACGTTAAAACTCTACCGAGAGAAAAATTATAATTTTATAAGAAAAATGTATTAATAAATATAGTCATTATTATTACATAATATAATACATTAATGAAGAATACAATCAGAATATATTTTCACGAACAAAATTATTTATCTCTTATTCATTTGTTTTGGAGACTAGTCTTTATTTTATTGTTTTATTATAAACACATATGGTATGGAAATATTGTTCGATTTATCAAAAAATTTCTTAACGAAAAATATACTGTATTCGTACTTAAAGTATAACTGTCAATCATTGGTACTTACTGTATGTATAATTTTTTTTTTTTTGATTATTAAACGTTTACATGTTAAATGAAAATTGATAAAACTACAAATCAGATTTTCTATCCATTTTACTACATGTGATGGACGTGAGGAACAAAAGCATTGAAACAGTTTTCGAAGTGAATACAATATAACAGGTTATTGGCGTGTGAGTAATAAGTCTGACAAAAAGTTGACTTGTTACTAAAAGTGTTACTATTTTATACACACACACACACACACACACACACACATACATACATATATATATGTATGTATACATATATAATATAATATAGTATATATTATATACATATATGTATGTTTGTATATGTATATATTATCGTAAGGTCATATACTTAGAGTGGATATGTTTTAAAACGACAAAAGAGTTTTCGAGAAAAAATTTTCAAAAATTATTTATTGGAAAATTTCCCCTCCCCCCCTCGTTAAACGTATTACAGCAAAGCAATTAGGCAATTTATGGAAAAAGGTTAATTTTCATTTTTCATTCATGTGATTAATAACCTGTTAATCCATTAATTAACACTGTCACTAGTGCCCACCACATTCTATTTTAATACTACCAAAAATATAACGAATCGAATTTCAATGTGTGACTTTTAAACTTGTTCACAGCACAAAACTGATGTTCTCATAATCGCATTATCAATAACGTGTTCGGATTTGCGCTTTCGTATAGTCGAGTTCCGAGCGAAAAAAATGTACAATCCCATTTCGTAGATGTAATTTCATACGAGCAGTCACAAACGTGATAATGTCAACGGAGGCAGACGCATAAAGAAATCATAACATAACTTGTTTTTGGTGTCTTTGTTCGTGTGCGACGTTGTGTTTTAGCGACGACCACACATAACATTATATTATTATAATGTACAAAGTTAAAATTTACTCGTCTACGGTGCAGTAAAGATTTATAGTTCTCCGAGAAGAATTTTGAATAAATCATTAAAACGCATTCGATTCGTCGGATATCATAAATTAACGTAGATACTATTACTGTGTTCAAAAAATATTTGTCGTAGATAATAACATTGGACACATGTTAAACATTTATATTATATGGTTTTTTGATCTCTGAAACCATAAAAGAACAGTACACTGCACCGGGCGGGGAGGATTGTTTAAAGATTATACGTAATCTTTAAACAATCCTCCCCGCCCGCAGCTTACCGTGCTATTATTATATTTTTTCCCGCATTTTTCTCCGCCACGCATTGCATTTAATAATGCCATTATAACGCACGTGTATTAGGTAAAATAAAATTTCAATAAAATATACGTCAAAAAGTATTGTGTACTAAAGCCGACGTAAACCGTAAATAATAAACTGAACAGAAAATTATCAAATTAATGTGTTTTCGCATTGAAACACAACTGTAAACAAAGTACAACTGTAAACTTTAGCCGTCAAAAGCCATAGCGCTAATTAAATGTCCTAATCAAACATTTATAAACATATATGTGTTAATAAATAGTTCTACGTACACGACGTTCGGGATGACATATGCGAAACGTGGCATTCATAATTATAATATAGTGAACGGACGTAGTAAGTTGGCAACAACGGTGAACCGGGGCCAAGTCGTCACGTGATCATGTCCGGCAAATAGACCACCGTGTACAGGCGATATTACTTTGAAGTTTAGAGATTTCAATGATTAATAACATAAATTCCAATACCGTTCATTACACAATATATCATATAATCAGTGCTGATACTAATAATACAGTATTTTTTTTGTTAATAAATTATTCACAGATTCGGTTAATCAATTTATTAGACGATAAGTAAATTGAACTTTCTAATAATATAGTTCATACGAATAGCTTGTGCGGAAAGCAGATCACTAACGGCACCTGGAGGAGTGAGTGTGTTAAAACTGGTTCCGATGTAGAGGGCTCACTCCGGTCATCATAGACCACGAGAGTACAGGGGTGATCGATCAGCCTCCTTTCACATTACCTTTACTAATGTGAGATCGAGGCAACAGGATAAACTCGAGACATTCTCAAAAAGCTCAAAGAATTATGAAAGCAACTGCGATCAGTATTGGCGTTATTTCATTGTGAGTGGTCTGAATGTAAGAAATCTAATTTTGAGCAAGCAGGACACAAAAAAATACCCAAAGAGATAGGACACCAAGATGAATAGAAACATCCAGATACACGCAGTTGAGTCATGGGACGACCTTAGCGTGAGCGTTGTAAGAACGTCGTGGTAGATGAGAGAAACACAACAAATAAGAGATGATGAAGATGACGATTTTTAAGCGAGGGCTCTTGCGACGGAAGCTGAAAAGCGAGTTCCATCAGCCACAGCTACAGAAGAAGACTTCTTGGGTCCGAGTCAACAGCGGAAAAAGGATCAGCAGAACCATTAGAGATGCTGCTGATGTCCTCGAAAGGATGTTGCAAAATATGCAGAAGCAATGAGTCTTGTACAGGCGATGAAACCGACGGAGACAATAGTAAAACCAACCAAAAACGGATCAACTTTAACACTTCGCAGGTAGAAGCTAGAGAATGGAAAATAATATGAAGATGGAAATGTCGCTGGAGGTCCTAAATAATTCAATACCAAAGCTAACACCAGGGTCATGGAGACACTCATCACTGTCGGTGAGTTTGGGATCATGAGGGAGGGAGAGAAGAAGAAAAGATGCAATAAGATGCTAATAAAAAGATGCAACCAAATGGAAGATCGTCCGAAATCGCTCGCGAGGGTAACTATTACTATATCACCTGGAGACAGCTCTACACTGACATGGTAATGTAGCTGAAAGAAGTTATTATTCTGGTAGCGATTGGCGTAAAGGTCGAAAGCACAACTAGGTTATTAATTATACATACGAGTTGGTATACATATATTATGAGGAGTTTTTAGTGAATAATTTATTTCACAAACTATTCATGTGCTGTAAAAATGTATAAATTTGTAAATTATATAGTTATTGTTTTAAATGGTAGATTGCAAATATCTTTTAACAAAATAAATTATAAAAATCAAAAACGTATTTATAAGTATTTAAATTACTATACAATTTATAATCAATATTTAATATTAGTTAGTTTTGTTTCGAGAAAGATTTTAATCATAACAAATGTATTATCAGCATTTTATAAGCTCGTTGATAAGTCGATAAATGTAGGGGCTAAGTTTTATGCGTTTGTCACTCTGTGAACATGATTTGTGCACTTATAAGTACATAACCTTAAAAAAGACGTGCTTAGTCTTTATTTTTGTAATATTTCTACACGAAAATGTTACTTGTACCGACATTTATAAATTAAATATCTCATTACTCATCAGCCAGACGAACACTAGCATAAGTGCGCGATAGAACGCTTTAACTGTCAGTCGTCAACATTGTATACACCGTATTTCACTTAGTCGTAAAACGTAAAACACCAGACGAATTAGTCTGATTATCATTCGCGTACAGATCTTCGGATCGGTCGGGGCGATCGGCAGGACATTGGAAATTGTCGTCCTGGACGTTGGACGTTGGACGAGCCAATTATAGCAATTATATACACCGAGCAGTAACGAAACAACGCGTGTTATATATTCTCAATACCGATAATACGTGTCGCGTACTAACAATAAAACACAAGCTGTATAAATGTTTTTTTTTTCTCTCAATTTTATTCGTCCGACCATAAATATCATTGTATATTACAGGTGTACAGTGTACACAGGGTGCTCGGATAGTTTGTTAAACCGTTCGAACCGTAAGCAGCGCAAGCAAAGTTTCCGTCTGTGATCGCATTGCACGAATTGCATAATGACAAACTGAAAATAAACACTTTGTGCACGTATGGATAATAAAACACTCTGCAAAACACTTTTGTCATAATAAATCTAGTCTAAGTCTAAGTACATGTCGTCGATACATCCTATTTGGACGAATATCAGTGTCAGTATTGGATCGGTGCAATTCTATTTCCGAATAAAACTTTAGAATTCTTTTGAATGATCATACCAAGTGAATCGACTTAAGTATTCCACGTTTGCACAGCAAAACAAATTACGATTTACTATTATCCGCTCACGCGACGAATTTCTAACCAAACGGATCGAAACAAATAACGTTTATCTCTTCCCTGCAACTTTACACGATAACCGTTCAATGTTACATGTTCAACAGGAATTCATATGTTTTACGAGTTAAATGTCATACAGCTGTAATCAAAAACATTTACATCAATATAATCTGCCATTTAAAATTGTACACGAGTTTATAATTATCTGTTAATCATTTGTCACAACATATTTGTTAAATACGATTCTTCAGGACTAGAAAACGTTTTACCAAAAATGGTATTGCAATTTAATATTAAATTACAATTTACTGCAGTGTTGAAAACTCTTATACTTGTAATACAAGGCAAACAAATTGTTTAAAAGTAAAGAACAGATTTTCATAACGTATGTTTCCCTAATAACTCACTGTAAACCAGAAACTTGTTATCTACACGTGATTAATTTTAAGTGAGTATTTATTTTATTTTTACAAGCGTTTAATTTTTCTTTTTTTTATACGATCATTTTTCGACTACAAAAGTATTTTTATAAATATGTTGATTTTTTTCTATTTAAAAAACCAAATCTTCTAGCTTTCATTTTAACATTACAAAAAAAAAAAAAAAAAGAATCACAGACATAACAAACGCCGTTTTCTCAATTATTCGATTAACTATGACAGTTATTCAGTTAATCAATAATACAACTTGTCCAATGTATATTATTATCAATAATACAACTTAATAATATACATTGGACATTTACATAGTAACTATTTAAAGTGTCATGCTACATATTTCGTTGCGCTCAACATTTGATTCATAAAATGTTTGTGAATTAATTTTAATCATTATATTATTAATATCATGGCATGGCACAATCGAGATCGCCAATCGATCGTAAAATAAATTTGTCTCATTAAATTTCGACGTGAGCAAATAGAAGTGTGTTTAGAGCAATAAAATTAACCATCAATTTTATGAACCAACTCGTCGATTCAGCTATATGTATAGGTTACGTTACGAGTAACGCGATTACTCTAAAAAACTGGAAATATCAAGTTACGTTTTTATGATCAAACAGTGTAATAGCACATTATTATTATTTATTATTATTACACATATATTATTGTATTAACATGTTAAGGATTTCATTAAATTAAGACTTTATTATTACAATCAATATACATCTAAATATTAGAATAATTTATATAGGTAAGCCGTAAGATTTTTTATGCGTTTTTTAAAATAAAACAAAATATTTTTAAAAAAAAAAAAAAAATCGTAAAATTATCGTAGAATACGATTTTTTTAAATTAACTTATCAATTTTATTTTCGGAAATTTTCAAATAGAAATTGTACGTTCTGTACACTATTCAATGGTAAATAAAATAAATTAAAACAAGTCCAATATGTACCCACGTGAATATCGTATGCCTACTGTACGTAACGAAATTATGTTATTAGATTATTAATGACATTATCCACGGTTTTATATTTGGTTCGGAGATAATCGTTTACCATAGCGGTCCGCCGCGGAGGTAAAGTCGGGCGTCATTGGTATACAAGCTCGTATACCGGCCCTACGCGACCGCACGTGAACATCGATTAGTATTACCGGCATCACTCGGCTATTGTGCTTCCCAGCCTGTGGCGGATTTAACTGTCGTTTAGTCAGCAAGTGCCGACGAAGCCCCTCTTAAATTTCGCATCGGGGCCCATTTTAATTATATAGTTTTTTTTTTTTTTATTAAAAAAATTTGACCGCAAAAAAAACTACATTGCAATCTGGAATACAACTATCCTTTTAATAATAAAATAATTGTTTAACACTTCAAAAGTTGAAAATGTTATCGTTAGACTAAGTAGAAAACATCGAACAGTAATAACTCATATACGGAAATCAATTTCATTCTACCTTCTATCCACTACCGTTGATCCCGAACAGTGTTGGGAATAGATAACTTATAATTTATAAGTATCTAGATACAGATAAAGATAGTTATTCTAAATTTCATCTAGATAAAGATAAAAATAAGTACATTTTTATCTAGATAAATATAAGATAATTTCATGTTTGATTTTGAAAATATTCAGGACACTACAGCTTACAGATATTAGGTAAAAAATTCATAATTAAAAACATTTTAAAATAAATATCATATTTTAAACTCATTTCAAACATTAATAAACATAAAATATAAAATATTTTTTTTATTAAATAAACTACATAAGAAGATTGTCATCTTGTCAGTTATTATCTGTGTAATAGGTATATGATGTACAGAAAAATGTAAAAATGAAAAAATAAAAACATTTTAAATTTTCAAATTTTATTTTTGTTCCATTTAAATAAATTATCTAGATTGGTACTCATAGATAACAAGATTTTTATCTAGATGAAGATAATGATAACTGAGTATAAATTTATCTAGATAAGATAAAATATAAATAATTTTTATCTAGATAACTTATCTAAATACATTTATCTAGATATTTCCCAACACTGATCCCGAATAATAATGTTTTTAATTATAATCGATGCTACTGTGTACCAATCTATGCGCCGATTTATGATTTTATAAACAATTTCGCTAAATAATGTACGTGTCTACTATTTTCGGTCTACCTTAACAATACAAATTAACATACATCAATACCAAAAACTCTGTTATCGCCGAAACCAAAATAATCATCACCAGTCCTTTCGTAACTAGTGAAACCTATGCGTTGATTCTCTGATGTATTGCCCTGAATGGTAACTCTTTGAAAAATATTTTCAACATTTTCCATTGGAAGTGCGCGATTGCTAAAAGAGCTACGAGTGTACAGAGAATAATAAAAAATTATCTTCGTTCAACTGTGGTTCAAAATCGAACTAACGATTTAACCGTATACTTCCATGGACGACGAATCAACACAACCATATTCGAGGCCTTGGAATTATTATTATGATAGCAAATATAGTGATAGGCTCTTCTCTCCATACCCCAGTACTCGTTAGTTGTTATCACAATTTCATACAGCACTGTAAAAAAAAATACAATTCTTACGTTTATTCTCTTCTAAGTGACGAATATTTTTTTATTTACTTTTAGTTTATTTTTAGTACTGCTCGGCATATTTTGCACAGTACGTTACAGTACGTTACACACAATAATATAGTAGTTTGTCTGAAAAAAGTAAAAATAAAAAATTGTCCAAGGTAATAATTAAAAATAAAGCGATGATTTAAATTCAAAAATCTAGCTACCATTTGTGGGATTAGGATTTATGACAGAGGGTCTAGAACTAAAGTTGAGGGACTTAGCCCACCCCAAACTCTTTAACAATCAACAATTTTTTTAATGCTTAAGTTCGTAGTGATTCTAAAATATCATTTTATCATTTTATTTCATATACCTAATATCAACGATATTAAATAATATTTATAATTAAGTATTTATAATCAATGCTACTATTAATTAATTTTTCTTTTTAAGAAAATGTTTTACCGTAAAATTAATATTGGTTGGTTATTATGAATCACGAGCGAAGCAATTGGTTTTGTAAAATTGGGATAAGTATATTATTGATACATTTTGTATGAAGTTCCTCTTATGGATTTGCTAACATTATTTGAACCCTTAAACCCATCACTGACCCCTGCGGCTGGACTTTTCGATGAGTGGATAACACTATTTAGGGTTTTTTCTTCCGCTAAAAATATTACATTCGGTGCAATATAGTAATACGATAAGCTTAGGCGTACACACAAGGTGTGCCGGGTGTACTTGGGTACCACCCGAACATTTTATCCTATAACTACTATGGTCAACATAGATTTATGCTAAGTATATACCAATAGTAAAATAATACGTTCATGTTTTTATTATTTTTTCTCTGTACATTTTATTTTTTTGAAATGGTTCTGCTAAGAATAATAAAGTAAGAAAATTATCACCAAAAATGATCACGTACACTTTTTTGGTATTTATGATATTTAATTAATTTATATCATTATAAAAACTAATAAAATACTAATAAGAAACTAATAAGACAGTGTATAGAATTCGTTATTATTTTGTATTATCTAGTGTTGAAAGGTTATAAAAGTTGAATTGAGGGGGATTTTCCCTCGTCCATTCACCTATTAAGTTTTTTTTCTCAGGCCGAACTTTATGCCTGTAATGATGTGCATCGTTCGATTATAAATTAAGTCAAAAATAATTAGGATAGCAATTATAGTAATGATGTACACTACCACATGTAAAAAAAAATCAATAAACAACGATTCTCTCGACATGCGCGCTCTAACAACACAATTCAAATAATAGAAGCCTAGCCAAACAATAACCTATCGATGAATTAAATAGGTCAAACCTTCAAAGGACAGATTCAAAGTCCATCCCGTCATACGTCCCTACATAACAGGGACACACAACTCTCTTCCAGCGCTCTTGCCCTTAGGCCACCAGTGCGTGCGTACCGAGCTCCTGGTCATGTACGTGCGCACCAATGCTAGGGCTGGAGTTTATTATGATAAACCAATTGCGATTGTCTTGCATTGTCATTTTTAAGTTTGGTGTGCGAGTTTTTTGTGCGAGTGTCGAGGTGTGTCGATTAGTAGCTCTGAATACGAAATCATGTTAAATGATTTTCACGCTCACTTCACCTCTACAATATTCGTGAGTGATCGGCTTATCGACGCATCGACTCATTTGCCACAGAACAAATAAGGGCTATTTTACCTGGCTTATAAGGCTATCCAATTGCACTGTTCGGCTCTGGAAACTTTGTTACCTCGAAAGCTCTCTCCTGAACACGGAGGAAGGTGTATACCCTATAATACTATTAACTAGCACGCCTATGACGAAAAGTATAAAAAGTTAACCAAAAAACCAAAGTACCGTTCTATAAAATCATCAAGAAAGATTCATCGGGTTGCGTAAAGGATGGGCTTAATATTTATACTTTTATTTTTTCACAAGTGCACCCGAATAAAACCTACTAGAACTGATAACAATAGAACGGCCATGGCTTATTGTAATCTGTAGGATGATCGCAGTTACTTCCCACAACGTTATCTATGGTAATCATTGTACTAAGAACCGAATGGAATAAAAATAATACAAAATGCTTTCTTCTCCGGCTGATATTATGGTCCCAAAAAATACATTTCATTAAAATGACCTTACCTCTATAAAACCAACCGTTTGTGCGGGTCCAAATGGTTTTTGACTCGGGTAGAAGTTTTGTTGTATTATAACAATAATATAAAACACTTAAATGTGTGCACAATAATACCTGTTCATATTATTTTCTGTAAATGTATATACTTTTTCTTACTTTGGTATTATAATGCGAATATATATGTGTGTGTGTGTGTGTGTGTGTTTACAGCTGCACGTACCAATTTTCGCAGCAACGGACGAGAATCCGAAATGAAGATATCGAAAAACAATAATAACCGTATAATACAATATCACGGTACTGCGGAACCAATTTACTTAGAAACAAATTGAATTTCTCTCCGCGCGTATTATACATATTTATGTATAACATATACCCTTTACCCCGACGACTAATGTTATATAGAATATGCATTGTATAATATATGTATTACGTGCACATTTATAGGTACTCGCACCAGTAATGCACTTAAAGGAAGAACGCACGACGTCGAGTGGGTTTCATCAGGTTTGGAGTTTCAATGTATTTGTTAATCGAAACTGTGCGCGTAGAAATCGTAGAAATCTGTGTACCGAAAGAAAATTGATTGCGTTGATTCAATGTCGTGGCGGCGGCTCGACGAACCCCGGTGTTGCCGTACTCGTATGAGCTATTTACGAGTACGTTCAAAAGCGTTTGTCATTTTTTCGTTTTTTTTTTCTCCCCCTCTCTGGAAAACTGCGAATATAACCGACGATGAGCGGACTCCAAGGCAGCGCGGCGTTTAGTCGGTATTTCAAAAGAAGAAAAAAATCGAATACACCCAACAAGGTTGTTTAAACAGCAGCAGCCTTTCGACAAAAATATGTATGTAAAAGAAACAATTAGGATAAACGATATTGAATATATTCGACGTTTCGTGTTCACGCGATGTGCACACTATGACGTATAATACGCTTTTACGTACAATATAATACAATTAGGTTATTGTAAAGCTCGAACTATTTCGCGTTATATTTTTCTTTAAAATTGCGTCGAACAAAGGCAAAGGCAAAGGCAAAAAAAAAAAGGTAGCTTTAAATTGGTACCGAAATAGTACATAAAATAATGCATTGAATATATATATTATTTACCGGGTTTTTCACATTCAACTTTTGTGTTTAATATCCTTTTTATTATTCATTTATATTTCCGACGGGAATCGTAATAACACGTGATATTTATGGGGAAAAAATTGTACAAGAATATATATACATATTTATTTGTAATTTATTTCACGCGCTCGACGACCGTCACGCTGGAGTAACGATATCATATACATGTATTGCGTATTGTACATTTGAATAATGGGCCACGTGTTTGACTGCAATGTAGTATATGCATCGGCAAAGTTCTTTTTGTTTTGCTTTCTTCGTCGTTATAAATATATTCTACAATAGCAATATCTCGTAACCATTAGGTGTACATCGAGAATGATATTTCGACATCGAATTATTCGTGTACTCTTTTCGCGTTTGGTTTTTTAAAACATGGTTTACTTATTGAAGTCAATTTCAACATCTACCGGAGCAGATCAAATAAAACCACCGACGACTCACTCCTAAAAAAATTGTCATCGCTTCGCTCGGTTCACTTTATAACTCTATTTAAAATTTCGTAATGTATAAATCAACATGTTTAAGATATTTCAATTTATTTATCCGAAATGTATCTCGAGAACGCAATGTTAAGCTCAAGAATTATCACTTCGAATTGTATTACAGAGTTGGTACCTCAGGAGAAGGTGGTCACCTTGACTACTTCTGTTACTTGTGTTATTTTTGCAAGCAGAACATAGAAAAATACAGTGGGTAATCTTAATATATATATATACAATATATAAAGACCCTTTCCATTTGTACCGAAACGCGTTCTACGAGATGGTGATTGTTCGGTTTTTTTTTTTTTTCTTTTTAATTTCTCGAAGAGTGCGAAAACCTTATGTATGGAATTACCGTCATTAGCACAGCAACGCTTATATGGGTACATTATGTGGCTTCAAGTCCTGCTGCGTAGTATGGTTTTATTCGAACGGTCGTGTGTATCGTTGCGAGGTATACAAGAATCGTTTGAACAATCCGTTTAAAGATTTTTTTTTTTTTTTATACGAAACTCCTGCTGTACATTATATGATGTTCGAATAAAATGTGACCTTCACATTCATAAATCACTTTATTATATATATTTACTGCCGTCTAATTAACGTTTCTTCGGAACGGTCTTGTACGCACGTCGGACACGAAAACCTAACTTAAATATCGTCCGTACGTGCAATACACACCGTATTGTTTATGACCTTATGCGAATAACATAATGATACGCTATTGTACTATCGTCCATCGCATCACTCCCCTTGCCAATATTAGGTCACGAATAATTTTGAACAGGTCGCCAAAAGATTCAAAAAATAATTTAAAATTTTCATCTTGTGCTTGTCCACGCATAATAGTGTTACAGTTTACGATTTGTCGGCGGAGCAACATCAAGGCCAAGGAAATCGCATTTCACTTTTTGTTTTCGTTCCATTTACATAGGAGTAAAATTATATTACGATATTACCATTCAGATGAGCGGGGATCGCTCGTTTTTATATAAAATGTTCTTAATATTATGACCTGTACGGATATAAACAGTAGGATTATAATGTATTACTTTAAAAATCAACCTAGAGTGTTTTTTTTTTTTTTTTTTAGTTTATCGATAAAAAACGAGGCAACAGAAGAGGAGGAGGCCACCCATTGTCATAATTGAACATTATTTGAAAAAATAAATCTGATAAATTGTCGAGTCGCGCAAACGTAAGAAAAGTTGATAACCGCATTGCTAAACGGTATACGGTTCCGGAACATAACGAAAACTTGAATCGTCTGCATTCGGGGAAGGATTAAGTCGTCTTCGTTTCAAAATGTCGTCACGCTATACACATGTATACGTATATATTATGCATACGTACGTATAGGTACGATTTAAGCGCATTGCATAAAAAAATAATACTGCGTCGTAAAACGTTTTAGAGGCACGGACGGAATGCGCGTGGCGACGCCGCCGCCGTATAGTTCTAAATTTTATCGTGACAGTCGGGACGGCGGTACTTTACATAATAATAATATTTACTTGAAAAGAAAACCGGACGGGTCTCTGCCGTGACGATCGCATATTCTGCGCGTAGTGGGCGCGGGTCGATGGGAAAAGATCACGAGTGAAACGCACTCAAGAGTTACAGCAGCGAATGTGTATTTTTAAATAATAAATAACATCGGTTTCAAGTCCGAGAAGTCAACAATAGCGAGGTACGAATTTCGTTCGATTCGAACGCGCGTTCTGATGATGTATGTTTTATTTAGCCGCCGGTCGGCCCGGAAAATAATCTACGGTCGAGGTTTTAATTTTTCGAGGTGAAAAAGCCTTGTCCGTTACAACGGGTACACGTCGTACAACGAAAGACACCGATGCAGGAAAGATTAGTGAGTGACGGGCGTCGATATTTTATACCGTTGCACTGGTTATGCGGAGGATTTTCGAAAAAAAAATCATCCGTACAACGGAGACCAGAAAAGGCCAGTGCATTCGATACGCGAACCGATATAGATGTAGGATCTGTTAACGATGCGCGAAACGGATTTGCCGCTTGGACCGCGTACGAGATTTGGTGAGAAAGGGCTATCGACGTTTTTCGAATTGTCCCTGGCCAAGTGCGCGCTGCACGTACGGACGAGGAGCGAGCAATACGTAGCGGGAAAATGAAACACCGGTGAACCGCGGCTCAAGTCGATCACATTTCCGTCCGATGTCCGCCGCTGTACGTTTATGCACACGCACGTTGTTCAGTAACACCGTGTGCAATGCGACGACGAGGGCGCGTGTCAACCATGATAAGCATTAACAATACAGAGCGAACGAAGTATCGCACCACGAGCAGCGAACGCGAACACGCGTACACGTGCCAGCGTAGGGGAGGCGATACGATTTTGATTTTTTTTTTTTCCCGTATCCGTTCCGACTGTTCCGTCGTCCGATTTCCGTGTCGCGGCTATGCGTTAACTCCGGCGGTGCGGGTACGCGTGCGCGAACGTCGAGGCGACTGTGATCTGTTCGCGGGATGTCGTCGTTTTCGGCGTGCCACAAAAAAAAAAAAAAAAAAAACCGGCTTCGGAAATGTCCTTTCGGACCGTGTACGCGCACGGCGGTCGTAACGCTGCACCCGGTGACTTCTTGGAACGCGCCAGGAAAGCCGAGCGCACGCGTGCTTTACGATCGCTGCGGGACGCGCGCGTTTATTTGTTTTTTATTATTATCCTCTCTCCTTCCCGTTCCCGCTCACTACCTTCTCCCTCGTCCGTGCAACGTCTCCGGATGTTTTCGCGTCGAAAACCGTAAACGGTGCGCAATAAAACGTTAAATATCAACAGAAAAAAAAAAAAAAAAAAAACGTTAAAAACGAATCGATGCGCGCACGATTCGTCGAAACTGCGTCCTCGCGACCGCGCGTTAATACCGTGATAGTATTCTGAAACCCCCGGACGGCAATCGGCTTTACCGCGCGGGTTCGTCTTGCGATCACCGGTCGAAACGGAACGTTACGTACGCGTATTCGAAACGTCGCGACGTTGCGTGACGTACAAAACAATATATTACAACCGTCGGTTTTAAAAATTCGTGTTTCAAACTCACGCACCACTCACTCGTTGATCACTGATCAGCGCGTAGCGAACACCGCAGTACATCGATTCGTTCGAGACGTCGAGGGAATGTACTTCTTACAGTACGTGTTATTATTAGAAAAAAGAAGAAGAAGGATTATTCGAAAATCGATAAAATATCGTCCGGATGAGGCCGGGTCATTCGGTTAGTACCGTACGATATCATGTACGTTAAATACGTTCCGATCAAATTTCAACGGCGTTTGCGATGCGAACTACCGACTGCAAGTAAAATTTTTTACGCTGAAAATACACGCTTATAACGCGCGTTCGTTTCTATAATGGAACCGAACGCACTCGAAACGTTCAAAACGACGCAGCGGAGAGTTCGGTGTTGCCGAAGACGAAGATGCCGTTCACTTAAAATCCGTTCAGACCGATCCATTCCGAACCGTAGTGCTTCGGTTTTTGCGCGAATAATCCGGACGAACGTGTCAGTTAAAATATATTATGGTATTTCGGTCCACGTATCAATCGGTCATTAATAGTTACATTCAAATGACATATATAGTACGTATTTATTTGTTCACTTGGATATGATACGTTAATAATAATAATTTAATATCTGCCCACGCGTGTTCACCGTCATTGGCGACGGACCACCAGTTGTTGTGTAAAATGAACGCATGTATGACGTCGTTATTGTTATTATTATCTAACGAGAAAAATCGGGAAAGTCGGGTCTGACACTTTACGGGCGGACCGCGCTCGTTAAAACCCGTACTTAATCGGATTAGCCGGTCGGAGATTAAATGATCCGAGAGCCCGTAGGGTCAAAGCCCGTGTGATGGATTCGGGACGCAGCCGCGTATTGATGTGTACACAGAAGTCCGGGGACCCGACCGCTTGGATTCGTGATGCCGCGTAACCGGAAAACCGCAAAAGCAGATGGTAACGAACGCGTGGTTTCGGACACTTCGTTCGCTTATGCGTAGCGCACGAAAAACTATTGAAATATTCTTGACAAACACGACAATACGATGCAAAAAAAAAAAAACCGCATTCGTTTTCAAACATGCGTATACAATTGAATGTAGTCGAAAAAAAAAATATTACTGGATAACATTGTTTTAGAAAAAAGATCGACCTGGACCGACTTCTGTTTAGGCTTCAAAATGGATTTTTTGGATGTCATTGTGCTTTGTGAGATTGTTGTGAAATATTTTGTTTTGTTGATGGGCTAGGATTTCCATTGGAAGGAATTTGTTGGTTGTTGTGTAAATTAAGGGTTGGGATTGACAAGGGATTGTTGTGAATTAGATGAGGACATTATATTTTGTCGAGCGTGAAATTTGCTCGAATTTGTTCTGTTTTGTTTAGTTTAAGTTTCAATTTTTTATTCCACGGGGGATTAAGTCAAAGTGGTGTTGAACTTGTTAAGTTGTAATAAGGGGATCATTGTTGGGAGCTAGAAATTCCATATGAACAGTGTGTGCGACTAAAGTGACATTTATAGATTTTAGAATTTCATAAGAAGATGTATTATAGTGGCGAAAAGTGGTTAAACTTATAAAAGAGATCAAATTAGAACGATTTCAAATTGAAATAATGCGCGATTCTAATCAGATTAAAAACACCTTCTTTGAATAAATGTATATGTCTTTATATAAATCCGTTTTTTAGTTATGTATTTATGTTATTATAAAAGTATTATACCATGCGCACTACCTCATGCAATTAAATATTATAGTTTTATTTTAGTATTTCGGTAGTCAGTCAAAGGCGGTGCTATTTAATTGAATTCCAAAATATGGTGTGCGTGCAAGATTTAAGACTAGTTGAATTACGACCGTCATTCCAATAGATGCTATGAACGTAAAAAGTTACTTAAAAAATGGCTGGAAGGTTGGTGGAAAAATTAATTCGAATTAGTTGATTCAACTTTAATTTATACGAAATGTATCAAATGACGAGTGTAATGCTTCAAACTAAAATAAACAAAAAGTAAAACGTAACTTGATTCGGTAAAATGAACAGTTAACTTATTTGTAACAAGCACCTAAATAAAATTAGAAATCAAAAATCTGTGAAAAATGTTTAGTCGTTTAACTTAAAACTTACTCCAATTTAGAATTTTACATTTAAGGTATCGTATAAAGTTATGTATATATAGTTTGAACAAGCACAGACATAATGATTTAATAGAAAAAATAATTTTAATTTTATGCAAGTTGGTCAATTCAATAGTTTTTCAAAAATAACCGAAAAATATACTTAATGGTTTTTTTTTTTTATAATTATGATCTATTTCTTTAGGTAATTTATCAATTATTTATTAAATTATCTTTACGTAAAACGACTAATTTTTCTCAATATATTCTTTTATTTTTAATGTTCAGTCGCTATATTATTGACTTTGTATACGAATATACCTGACGATGCAGTTTTCATTCCGATCATACTTTTCAAACATAATACTACTCCAGGCAAAGCATTTATTTATTTATTTCTATGCATAATTTATTTGTCTATTTATTTATATATTATTTAAGAATATTGTCCATTTAATAATTATTGATTTCAATTTTTATTATTATATTAATGGTAATTTATTATTAAACTATGACTAACTTGTTAGATTGAAAACGTATAAGAAATATTAGATTTATTACCTACAAATTTGTTTCAGTATTATGTACGGAATTGATCGTATTATTGAAAATTGACAGTATTGTACGTGGCACATAAATATTTGGACGCTCTGCTCCCTGTCACTATTGAAACGTCACTCCCGTCAGTCGGTTATATTTCAGCGACTATTCGATTATTATTATTATTAGTATTTATTTATTTTTTCTTCAGGTACCTTATTTGAATATTTTATTACGGAACATATAATGTAATTGCTGTGATACACTATTATAATTTGTCGGTCGGCAGTGTTTCTCAGAAAATTACTTTCTCAAATCATTTGAATATAATCCGATATTTCCACGCTAAATAATTTCAAAACGTCCCGTTGACACATCGCCATTAATTACACGGCTATTCACAACGTTCTTTGAAAGTATTAGATATATTTGCATATTTAGGTGTACCATAAGGGATATTATACCCGTATGCTGCAGGTTCCGTGGAACACCCGAATTCCTGTTATCTGTTGTTCCCTGAAATTCCTCAAACCCGCATATTTTTTGTATCGGAATTATTAGCACGTCTAAATTCTAAATCGATCTATATCCATTGGATTTGAATAAAATGCACATTAAACCAAGTGTTTACACGTGATGGAATAGTTTTCTGATGGATTTGTTGAAATCGGCGTCGACCATCTATAGTGTAAATCTCTTATTATTATTATTATATCACTGCCCTATAAAAGCAAATTGTTTGGAAAACAAACAAAAAAGAATACAAATCGATAATACCAAAATTATATTACCGATTCATTTGAAATTTTGAAGGACTTTATTTATTATTACACAAAATACACTAAGAAAAGACTTTTAAAAAATAACGATATTGGTTTTTTAAATGTGAATACTCATTTTGAAACTATAAATTAAAAAAAATCCAGTTGTTAATATTGTGAAAAACATATTGCATGTTGCGTGAATTATTTTTTTACTTTACAGCGTAACAGTCCGTTATAAAATCGTACGCGCGTTCGACACCGTTTGACGTAGTTTACGAGTTCCACTAAACGTAATATGATATTTGCGCAGTCCTATAAGTATTTGTCAACCTACGACTATCTCGATCACTGCGAACGTTACCAGGGTTACCATCTTTCAGTGTCGAAAATACGGGATATAAATATTTTTAAGAATTATTTTCATAGATGTATTACATTCAGTTTGATTTATTAGAATACCATTGAAATAAAATGTTGTCAATTCAAATAGCTCCTTTAAAAATCAAAATAATAATAAAAATACGGTTCTTTCTTTTATTATGGATGTGAATACTTTTGTTAAACAAAATAAAAATAAAAAATTCCAACACATGTATATTAAAATATCAACAATAAAATAAATATAAGTATAAAATATATATTTCACTTGTATCATAATACTTGAAGCATTGATTAAGTATACTTAATCAATGTTAATAGTTAGTGCGTACAGCTGGATATAATGCGCTGCGTATAAGTGAAAAATCATTTATAAATTAATTGATTCAATTGACTTGGCAAAAAAGCTTGGTTTAAAATTGTAAAAAAAAAAAATGCATGAACCTAATGACTCTAAGTATCATGGTGTTCGTGTATTGTTTTAAGAAATACTCGAGTACGAGACATGTTGCGTCCCGACGCTCATTAAGCCGAGACGCCGGCGGACAAATCAAATAAGAACAGGACTGTAAACCTGTACGTTACTGGATAATACTCGGTCACTGTACGACCTTGCGGTCCGGCACAAAGTCTTGTCGGAAGATGTTCTGCAGCTCCCGTCTATTGTTCATGCCACACTTTCTTGCTTAATCGATTAACGTCTATAGACGTTTTTCACACGGTCTTAACAAACCTGCACTACATCCGCCGTACACGTACGCGGGCCTGGATCCATGGGGAGGGGGGGGGGGTTGAAGGGCTTCAGCCCCCCTCCCTTTGGATGTGTTATATATTATGTAAGTATGTAATAATTAATTAACAGTTACGTCTTTAATTGAACATTGATAACAAAAGACTGATGAACTTATTAATTTTTTATCCTATTGAAATCTATCATAATTAATTTATATATATATATACATGTATGTATATATTTACTGAGAGGATATATTTTGCCTTTCCGTAAATTTAAATATTTAATACTTTTAGATCCGCATGTACGCTTGTATATCGTTAATAGCAATCGCATGCGTACAAGTAAACGTAAATCCCTACTTTTTCGGTTTAATTTATAATAAAAATCGTGAATTTCGCGTTTACCACGTATTGAATACCATTATAAAATAATATATATATACATTCAAAGTGCCACACATACGCGCACTTATACGTACGCAGTGCATAGAAGTCCGAGCCTCGCCCTTGATGCATTAAAGTAAAATAAAACGTATGTTATTTATGTAAATGTACTCCGTATTATTTATTTATTATACTTGTGTCGGTCCCACTGTCTTTGCGATCATCTTACCAAAAACGTTTTAACGATTTTACTAACCATAATTTCTTGTTAAGTTCGTTTATACGTCATATTAATATATATATTTACATATATACCCACTTCAAAGAACATGGGCGCAAGTGTGTGAGTTTGAACGGTAAACACAACGTATAATATAATACTGTTCAATTAATATTGTAATAAATAATTTATATTTAAAAGTTAAGAATTGCTGTTACACGTATGTGTAGTAAAATCATATAAATATGTCTAATTATATGAAAATATTATTTCTGAATTATTTCCAAGTTCATATCACAACGATCAAAGATCCATAAAATGAAAATCACATCGTAGACTAGTATTGAATTGATAATATAATTAGGTTAAAATGTAAGTCACGCAATTAATTATTAATTTATTTTACTTACTCGTTCTTAAATTTATTGGTGGTATTAATATTTATTATAGACACGAGAAGTTATCGACGAAGTACGGACCTGTGTTCAACACTGAATGAATTCGAGATTTCGATTGATTTTATTCGACGCTAATTCTTAGAGTTCGTCGAGATATAATAATGTGTCATAAAAGAGTTTAGAAAGATATTGGATGGAAAAAGTTCCATTTGTCGTACCTTTTGAATTCAATTAATTTATCAAGCCCAAAGTTCAAACACTTATCTCTAAAATTCACTTATTATTCTGAATAATTTATTCATCAATTGTTTAGTTATTCAAATGATTAAAATCTTAAATAGTGCAACGTTTCTGAAACAGTCGTTTGCTACGAACATTTCGTAATTCGTACAAAAGCTAAATGTAACAAAATATGTAAATTGCATTATCGGAAATGGAAATTTAATTTACGTAATATTAAATGCAGCACACACGATGATCTGACGTAAATTTATGATATTATGGCGGATGGCAAACAACGAAAATGAAAAGAAAACAACACGAGTAAATTATTGAACAACGACACAGTGGAAATAAATGTGTGTGTGTGTACATATATATTTTATACAACGACACGATATTATTTGTACAGTATCATCCAACAATGACCACTTAGTGTTGGTAGTGTTCAAGGAGATCGGTACATGTGCCCTAAGAGCACCGCAAACGAAAAACTTTGAGAACCGCCATTATGTTGTGCGACTACGACATAGTGGCGGTAGACGGGCTCTGTCTTATTTTCCGCGCGAACGATTCGACAACTTGAACTTCGGAGGCGTTCGGAAAGGGTTTGTTTTCTAAACATGTCATTAGCACAGTCTTGAACGTTCAAACTTGTTACGAGGATACTCCGCAACACTCAGTTATAGCTGTTGACTCTACGAATCGTCATATGTGCATGCAAGCGATTTTTGACGTGTCGAAAGCGTACCGTGTTTCTCGTCGTCTGCGCATGTATACGTGTACGCCTATAGTGGTATAAAACAAGACGTTATACAGGACGATTGGTGGTAGGTATCACTTTTTATGCTAAAATTGTACGTTATCTCAAAATATTATTCGTAGAAAATGTTTGTGTACCCTCAGTATTATATTACACAGATATGTGATGTGTTGCGGACTGCGTTATTTATTGTTTTATTTATGATGTAGGTATTTATTAAATTTTGATTGTTTCAACTAAAACTTTGTTGAAGCTATGTGTTTTTTTTTATTTAATATTTTTTTTTTTTTAAATAAAACATAATTAGATAAAATAATAATGAAATAAAATATTTTGCAAATTATTTTAACTTAGCTCCGTGTGCTTAGGTGTGTTCAATTTTATTATTTTATTAGATTTGTTCTGTTGATATCGATAATAATGATGAGGATAAAGATTCTGGAGGTAGCAAGGCATTCTACGTTATTATGGGTATAAAGGCATCTGTTGTCTTTGCGCGTTATGTTTAAAACATTTATAATATACATTAAGTTTTATACTGAATCGTCCGATCTGAAAAAAAAAAATACGTTTATAACAAGAGCAAGTGATAGTTACAAATAACTAATAATTAAACGAGGTATGGATAAATAAGGATAAAAGTAATTAAATGAATCGTTGAAAAGAAACGAGACATGAAATCGCACAGCAATGATGTCTTTAAAAAAAAAAAAAAAAATGTTTTTAAAGTTAACTTGCAGCATCGTAGGCCAGTGAAAATATAAGATTTAATAATATAATGAAATCCGTAAGTTTGCTCGTTCACTTAAATGCTTAGAGTTTTGTATAGCTTATAATTCTTTGAGATTTTTTAGTATGATGCAATATAAGGTGTGTACAATTGAAGAAATTGTAGAATAATAAAAAAAAAATACAACGCACAATTAAAGATAACAATTATATACAATTTGAGTTTCTATTGTTTTTTGATTTTGCAACCTGTTTTTTTTTTTTTTGTATACATTTGATGGTAACTGTGAGTGAGGTTGGATTTTGACCGAGAAACTCAGATAATTCTTCAAAATCCCACGGATTCTATTATCCGAATACGTACGATATTATGACGGTTGTCTGAGTGGCGCAAGCTGGTCATATTGTAGAGGTCACTTTTATTCATAAATTGGCTGCAAAGAGCTAGAATGTGATCTTTGCGAAGTTATGCAGAGGTGTTAACTTCACGTTTTCTGGATGATTCTATTGGAAATAGCAATGGTATTACATTTTGCCGAATTTCGTATATGAATATCTGTAGTTTTCTTGCCTTTTCTGCTTGCATAAGACACTCATGTTTTTGTATAAAACTATAAAAAGACTGCGTGAGTTATTATATACATTTTTTTTTTATTTTGGTCCTTTTTACTCATTAACTAAAGATTGTAAAAAAATAAAGTTGAAATAATAAATGTTCTTAAATTTTCATTATCAACAATTTAAAGCTAAATAAATGAAAGATGATTTACTTAGTCGATAAATAAAATTTTCATTCAACTGAATACAAGGAATGTATTAGTATTTGTGTTAGTGTAAGAGTAATTTTCTTTCTTTGAATATTTTATTTCAAGATCAAAAAATTAACATCAATATTATTCTTTTGGAAAAAATGTTTACGCGAAAAAAATTTCGTGGAACAAAAACATAAACGAATTTCGTGTACAAAAAATTATTTATCAAATAAAAAATAACTTTGAACATTTAAATAAAATGAATTGATCAAGTTATCCAAGATTTTAATTAGTAACTCTAATTACTTAATAATATTAATTTAATAAAAAATTTACATCTATAATTTAAACCGTGCCCGGCCTTGGTTTGTCATTAAGACAGAAGTTTTCCATTTAACTAACACTCAAATTTTAACATATAACGTTGTAGCATAATAATAATAATAGTATAATCATAAATAAGACGGAGTACTATATAAATCTAAAAGTTAAATCAAATTTATATATATTAATATATATTTAGTAGAAAATGAAGAAATGAAATACACGACAAAATTGTATTATAATATTTTTTTCTAAATCAATAAATGATTGTTACGTATATATAATATATATATTATTTATACTAGTAATTATATTTATTAAGAAAATACCACACATTGTTCAATTATATTTTTGTATTGTTACCCGTGAGGCCATGCCACTATTGTAGAACGAGTACATACCGGTGTTTGGAATGAACGGCTTACAAAGAAACCGATTCCTAGAATGAGTTACTTTTTTCTAACGATTACAAGGAACAAAAGAAAATATCCACTTTTTAAAGAACGTGTACCAATGATTTTTTTATTTTATTAAAACAATTTTTAAATTTTAAATTTTTGTGTACCTATATAAATATACACAGGTATATATCGTAGTATTCAATATTCACATATTCTTAGATGGATTACTAAATACAGTGTGATAATAGTCAAAAAGAACATCGAAAAAATTACATTAATAACATTACAATTTACGGTTTCATTATATGTATAATGGTATTTTAATGGGTAAGAATAGAAAATAATATTTAGGTATTTAACTTGCAGTTTTAATTTTCAAAAATGTTGATAATTATTTAGAAATATGAAAATATGTGAAGGGATAAATTAAGACGAATGAAAAATTTAGAAGTATTTTATCATAGTTTTGAACCATTTGAAATGTCATCATCGAGTTTTGGTCCATTTTTGTTTGATTTATAATTACTCACAGTATAATAATACAGTGAGTTCAACTTAATGTGATCACATTGGTTCAAGCAATTTTAATGCTATTAATCCGTTAATTCCATATTTTAGATTCTGAACGGAGTGAAGAATGTATTGATTTTACAATGATGTGTGTTTTTTTTTTTTTTTTTTTTTTTGTGTCTGTCGACACGATTTGGGGCAGTAAAAATGCTTCGATTGCCTTATGTAGCAACTTTTCTGAAAGGAAAGTGAATCTATTTGGTACTTTGGGGGGTCAAAATTAAAAAATTTTCAATATTTTTTAAATGCGACGGGAAAAACCATAAAAAAATTTGGGAAAAACGGGAGTTTTTACGCAAAACCAGTTTTCGACATAATCAAATTTTTTATTTTGCTATAACTCAAAAACTAATCGATGTAAATACTTGAAATTTTCACCAAATGTTAAGATTAGCGTTCTCTATACACCATTAAATTTTCAAAGTATTTTGACTTTTATTAAGCTATTTATAGACGATTGAAATTTTCAATTTTTTTAAGTATTTTTTTTTTTAAATAACGATAAAATTTTTTTGGCTGCCCAGAAAATCTTGAAAATGTAATACAAGGTTTCTTATAAGTTATTCCTTAACTGATAAAAAAAAATCTAAAATCGTAAGTCACAATTTTTTTTTATAAGTGCTCAAAGTTCCAATTTATACGAAATATGTAAAAATCACGATAATTTGCAAGTTATTTTGTAGATAAAAATTCATAAAATTTTTTCTGTTCATACTTAAGGTTCAAAATTTTAACACTAGGTTATCTATAAGCTACTCTTCAAAAATCTTTAAAAAAATTTCTACCGGAATTAGAGGAAAAAATTTTATGACTGTTTGAAATTTAAATATTTACGAAATTGCATAAAATAGCGATTTATTCTCAAACGATTTTAAATATTTGTTATAACTCAAAAAGTATAAGTCACAGATTTTTGAAATTTCTACCAGCTGTCAAGATTGGTATTTCTTTTACGCAATATTTATTTCAAAATATTATATTGATTTTTAAGCCACTTATAGACATTTAAAATATTCGAATTTTTTACATTTTTTTTTTATAATCGGTGATAAAAAAAATTTGGCTCGTACAAAATACTTGAAAATTTAATAGAAGATTCCACAGAAGTAGTTCTTAAAGTCATTCAAAAATTATTAAAATCCATAGGCACAATTTTTTTTTATAAGCGTTTGAACAGCGAATATTGACATAAAATTACATGTAAAATATAATATAATGTAGAATGTTCTAGGCTGACAAACTTTATCGCTGTATGCAACTGCCAACCCATCCTAATTGAAAAATATATTTATCGTTTCAAAATAAAATATACTTTTTACAATGTTTATAAATAACAATGTATTATATCCTAGACAAACATATGAACTCCGTTCAGAATCGTTATTCGTATACAATGATATCTATCATTGCATTCAAATTTAACAAATCCATTATAATAATGACCTATCCTATAAGCGAGGTGCACTCCACCCCTAACTGTACAGCAGAGCGAGGCCCATCCGGTTCTTTTTTTTTTTTATATTACCTAATGGTTCTATATTTTATGCATACTTAAAATGAACTTAAAAAACTAATAAAAAAACAATATTAAAATATTTAATATAAATTTAAGAAACTGTCTATTTTCAATTGTACTCGCGATTCTTCAATTTCATTTTCATATTACCTTGAAATCAAAATAATAATTATTGCTAATAATAATAAGCTGATATTCGTGTAATTTTTAATTATGTATTATTTTATGATAAAATAAAATGAATTAGAATATTATTATTATATAATGTATGTGCGTATATTGTAGTTGTAATTTTTGGAAAAGCTGAAAAGTAGAAAAGTATCATAATAGCCGCATTTTTGAACAGCTCATTTTAACATTTCCTAGATAATTCACATTTCTTTTTAAATGATTTCCGCATAAGTCTCCTCATGGTCGTCATCATTACCAATATTTTCTTTTTATTTGTTTGAAAATTAGTTTTTTTTTTTTTTTTTTGTTATCAAACAATGCACAAATAATAGGTAAATCTTGATGAACTTCAATCCAATTTTCAAAGTTTGTGTCCTTAATTCTAGCTCCAACGATTCTTCTTCATCGAACTCGATTTGTGTATTTTTCTTACCAGTTTTTTAAAAACAATTTAAAATGCATTTAGAAGTCACTTTATCCCATGAATTAACCACCATATATGTCTAGCACAATTATTTGACGAGCTTTATACGATACAAGAATTTCACTTACATACAAGTATATTGTTTCAACAATAAAATTTCGGATTGTTTTTCAATAGTAAGTTTTCATTGTTTTGATGATTCTTTGGCCAAGAGGCTGTGTGATAGTTTGTATAGTTTGTAAATTTAATTTTGGATGTACCGTGCAACTCACAAGAGTAAGTACGTTTTGGTTATGTTATTTTTTTGTCCCGTTTTTATTTATTTTTTTTAATTCGATAAAATGTAGACTAGCCATCTGAGCATTTGAATTAGGATACTATTCGATGGGCAATGTTTTTATGTCCCGTAAACAGCGTGGATTTGTACTTTTACCGATGGTCAAAGAACGTTTTTTTATCCGTACCCGTCACGTTGCAAACCAATAGAATTTTAAGTCTTTGCGTTCAAAAGTATATTAGATCTGAATGGAGAAGATCTCGATAGTACAGACCGGTTTCGTCTACGTTACACACGTCATTGAATGAATAATTAGACGATGCGATAAAATGCTTCGAGCCATCTGTTCTGCGGCTCGAAATGATTTTCATTTTCCGTTTCGTACGGTTGCGAAAGGAGAAGAAGAAGAAATCCTCAACATTTATGGCAATAAGACTGTCGAAAATCGGTGACGATAAATTCACATCGTAAACAGAGATTGTACCGCGATCGACGGGGGACTTGACGATAACGTCGTCGTCGGACCGACCGAACGGCGAACCCCGTGGACGAATGCAGAGACAAACGCGCAAGTCTTCGACGAAACACGGCAATCGTAGCGAAAATGTCATAGGACTTTCGCTGCAGAACAGTTCTATTTCAGAAATGCTTTCAATATCAAACACAAAATTAAAATAATCATCAAAACGTTTCAACCACTTAAATCGTCTACCCAAAGCAAAAGCCGGTTTTTGACTTGGCCAAGAATTGAAAAAAATAATGATAATTTTTTAGATTGTCTTTAGTGGTAGAGTTGAAAGATGTGCCGGAACTTTCAAAATCAAACGTTCTTTCGCTAGTAAAATTCGTTGATCGGAAACGGGTTATCATTTGAAAACTGTTTACGGAAACGTCAGGCGCGTAAGTTCAGAGCTGAACGCGAGGCCCATGGACGGTTGTGCAAGTACGCATCACCGCTATCAACTCGTGTTTGGTGGGGCGGATGTAACGATGATAAAAACATCAAACGAACGCGCGTACACGGTCGATGCCGACACGTCCCCCCCTCCTTGCCCGTTTGCCGTGTTTCGCATCGATCGTCCAAAACGTTGACCGCGTGCGATTACAATCATCGGTTGTCGCGTCACCATCTCGTCATTATAACCGAACGCGCGCATTACGGTGAACATTACGCGTTTGTTTGTTTCCCCCCTAGTCGGTTTAAGTCTCCCTCTCCCTCAACCCGACGATAGGAATCGCTCTCGCCACGAAAGCGAAAAATGGAAAACGAACGTCGCGACGACGAATCCGGCGCAGATGATGTTAACGACACGGTCGTCATATATCACGCGGCTCCAGCGACGACGGCCGTGACGACAAGGGGGGTGGAAGGGGAAACCGGCTGCCCGGTCGCGCCGCTGCGTAACGGTCGCCCCCGGGTGAGACCGCTGCGCGCACACGGTCCTTCCGCCGACGGTCTAAGGTCATTGCGACCCGGCGGAGACGAGGAGTGCAAGTAGCGGTTAGGTTAGGCGCGGCAGCGGGTGGAAGGAGACGAGACGGATGACAATGTCTATCTGCGCGCGCGGCAGAACCGGAAAAAAAAAAAAAAGGTATAAGAACAAAAAATTTTATAAGGAATAAAAAAATAAACGCGCTCGAGTGGACGGCGGCACACGCACTGCGCCGAACGTTATTGGCATTCTTTCCCGTTTCGACGGTTTCGAATTCCGTTTCTCCGGAAACGTACGGAAAGAAAAACAGAAATTCCGAACTGAAAACGGCTCGACGGCGACACATGGCTCGAGGTTATTATTAAACGTTGTTGCGACGCGGTGTCCGGCGGCGAAACAATATCGCGAGTCGACACAGAACAATATTTTATTGTTCGTTCCTTTCGCGCGCGCGCGCCCGAACAGTGTCGCGGTAAGGTCGGACTGTGTCTTAATCGCAATGCGCGTGCGCGATGAAAACGCGTAACGGACGGACTGCGATCGGTCCAAGAAAATTGTTCGAAAAAGTCTACTCGAATCGAGTGTTTTGTCGAAAAAATAAAAAAATAAAAATCTTATTCAAACGTTTCTCGCTAAAAGCTCGATACTATTGGATTAATTGTTACGGTATAGCTGTAAAAGAATTTTATGCTGTTTTTATCCAAGAGTTGTTCAAATTTCGTTGTTGTTCTTTCAATAATTATGATGTAAAGTACACATGTCTACACTGAAATAGTGAAATTCGTACTGTGTCCAATGTACGAGTACAGATATTAGAAACTAAAGTTAACGAATGACCGATTACATGATTGAAAATCGTCGTGAAGATATTTTATACAAATCATCCGAAGTAGACCTAAGTCTTGTTGCGATGCTGATAAAGAAATTTTAGAAAACCAACGGGCGAACGACTTTTCTGTTCTCGTGTCGCTGCGATGTGCGACTACCAAGCCGGCGTGAGGAGGGGGGGACGAGGTGTGCCCGGACACCAGATCTCGCTCATTTATAGGCCCCGCAATTAACTGTACTAGAATACAATTTATGTATTCTGTAGAAATATTTAGGAAAGAGAACTTTTTCATATAAAAAAAATCTTTTCGCACCACCCCAGCAAATCCTTAAGACGGTACTGGTGACTACGAAAATAAGAATCGCATTATTTTGTACGCATAACTATTGGTAAATTGTTGGTCCTTTGTCGATGTTAAAATTTTAACACTCATCATTATGTTTCATTATTTTAACTATTCAAATTAAACTGTTTTAATGGAAGGATTGAGACGCACACCTATGCATTTCTCACGATTTAGAATAGCTGTCTGGTGACATACAGCTGTCGAACGTAAGTTCTTTCTTCTATAAAAGTCTTAATATTTATTTAAATTCGAAAACCATAACAGATCTTCGCGTTCTAGAAAAAAATTGTCATGAACTAAGCAGTGTAGAATTATTGAATATATCTCATACACATCTAATAGAATACGGCTATACCAATTCAAATGCGTGTAAAAATGTTTAAAAATAAATAAAATGAACTATTAATTTAAAATCATACAACAATTATTACTCAAAATTCCACGACACTCGTTTTATCTAAACTAATTAACGATATGATTCATGCAAAATGGGTCCTTAACGTAATTTCTGACAACAACAATTAAACTGCGGATTTTCCTCGGTCTAGAAAACGGATTGTTGATTTTTCCGATTTATACAACAACGAATCTTATTCCTGGACTGAGCTTTGTCCAGGAATAAAACCTTGGTCCCTCTTTATATGAATTTGTCCAATTTCCATTGTTGTATATTGTCTACCATATAACTTGCCTCGTATTGCGTCCTTTTTATTAACATGTAGTGTTATTCTACTGTCAATTTATGCGATTGAAATAACACAATTTAATCTGTTCGTTTGTAGAAATTTGTTCGAAAAAAGTTGACAGAATTTATTCTATCCGACATTTATTACGAATCATTTTGAACAGTAATCCTAAAAACCTTCAACGATTCTCGGTGAAGGCTGATGAAATTCTTGATTTCAAAGGATGGGGTGACCTACACATTTTAAGACAAATCCCATAGTTTATAAAACAAGCGGCAAGAAAGCGAAATAAGAAGATAAGGTATACGAGCATTTTGGCATCAGCATCCTTTTACTAATAGCAGTGCGTTTCTAAAAGTGATAAAGGCCTACCTTTTCATTTATGAGTTATTTTTTCATGCATTTAGCGTGAGGTAGTATACTGTGTTGACATTTCCTGTTCTTAAAGTCGTTGTACACGTTGTTATGCTATAATTATATTTTCCAAAAATATGTATGTCTTATTTTGTATTACTCATCGATTGACCGACTATTGTCAACGAAAGAAACGATTATACTATTTTGACAAGATTTAACTTATTTTAACGTACCTTTGTCAAATAATGCAAAAATAGACCTTAGTCTAATTAATTTTGTATTTTTTGAGCTATAATAACTAGAAACAAAAACAATTATCGTTTATGATACATATGTTCTATGTTAAATCTACGTTAAATCATAAATTCACAAAGAACTAGAAATTTTTCTTTAACTTTCTCAAGTAAAAGTGAAAGTTATAAGGACCCCTTTTGCATGAACTAAATCATATAATATGATTTACGTTGACAAGGATATCACATTAAATAGATATCATTTTTCAAT
Organism: Sipha maydis; assembly: GCA_034509805.1. Lineage (NCBI taxonomy): Eukaryota > Metazoa > Arthropoda > Insecta > Hemiptera > Aphididae > Sipha > Sipha maydis. Next base: position 52,869 of record JASXSY010002104.1, read on the forward strand.
TTTCTCATAAGTTTTTCTGGGACGAAGAAAACTGAAACGAATTTGCCGTCGATTCAAAAAAAAAAATTAAAAAAATACTACGTGAAAAGTACACGGTGACGTTAACAACAAAAGAAAATTGCACATATTTATAGTGTCTTTATATAAATTGTTACGAAAACACTATAGAAATATTGAATAATAACAAATTTCTTAAAACCTCATATGAATTTACGTATAAACAATAATTTATGAATGCGCGCAACATGCAATCATTTGATAAGATATCTTATGAGCAGGGATGCTTGAAAAATAATATGTCTTATAATATCTGAGGTCTAGCAATGTTCCATAAATTAGTTTCAGCACCAGTACGGGGCAACAATGGGGCGCAATTAAATTTTCCGTACACCTATAATAATTGCGTATGATTTCTCTCGATAATAATTACATATTATGAACGACTGCATAATCATATTTTCCAACTGTCATTGTTCACCGAAAACGAATATTTTTTTTTATTATTTTTACTCGGTGGTTTTCTGTAGACATTTTCGATATTACATCAAAGCGTTTGACGGACAAGCCGGTTAACATTTAATCAACCGTGATAACCGCATACGAACGAGGAGACTAACACATTCAATAGACCTACCCTCGAAATAATACTATTTCTGTACACGTCCCAACCGTGTACTTTGAACAATTAGCACGACTTCGCGGACGGGTTTACCAATATAATAACTATAATATTTAATGACTATCGGTTTGGCAAACTCGCAAAACATCACGTTCGCAAGCGACGGGACTGCATAATGCACTAGGTACACACTGAAGAACGTCATATTTACCTAACGAGTGTATTTGTTACAATTTAATACTTTAAATTATTATTTTTTTTTTTATTACAATACTTCTCTTTATTATTAATATACACAATATTAACAACAATAAAGAAAATATATATAATCTTTTAAGCCTAAGACTGTGGCGGATTAGAGAGTTAACATAAAAAGTACCTATTGGAATGTCTAAAAATTAGATTCAAAATATAATAAAATTAAAAATAATAAAAATTATATAAACATAAAATACTACAATTGTAACATCAATGAACAAGATTTATGTTATTACGTTAGTTATTAACATCCCTAAGAAAAACCTATTCGTAGACGTATTCAAAACATATTTTTCAAGTCTTACACGTCGCATTCGTACGCTGATTACATTTGTTGTTACTCGTAATCTTACTCGTAATCTTACTCGGTGTTGCGCTCGGTATGTTCGTGCTGTCCGTCGTAACGTAGTCCGGCTGATTTTTTACCAAAAACAAGTCATGTTTCATTCGATAAGAGCCATTGTATTATATATTATATCATGTCCAAAGTAATTTTTTATTATTTTTTATTTTTTTTTTGTCTTATGAGCATGCACGAATAATAATGACTTTTCCGTTTTCATCTGTAAGATAAACTTAAAAAAAAAATTATTGTGCGCAGCTCCGCTGTGGAATCCCAGTTTGGCCGGACATAACTGCTGATACTATAGGCATCCAGAACTCAAAGGGCCCTTTTAATAAGCCAAAATAAAGTTGAATAAAAACAATAAAAGCTTATTTTGTATGATGATTTTATTATTTACTGAACATTGCGGAATCAGAACTGGCAAGTCTTTTCATTTTCCCTGGACCACTGAAACACGTCTGTTTTGAAATTGTTCAACAAGAGACTTAAACTCTATCGCAGACACTAGCAATAAATAATATATCTTACAGTTAAATACCTAACCTAAAATAATTCGAGCTCGGTCGTATTAACGCGTTATAGCTTAACATTTAAAGTAGTAATTTATATTATTCGGGCCCCCCCCCCCCCATGCGGTAAATACTGAACAGGCCGACCAGCATTCGTTACGGTGCCATTTCGACGTGGCGGAGCCTTCCGCCGTTCACGAACACCGCGGTTCGCGGGACTCTCTGGTTCCGTGTGTTCGATCACGATGTGTGCAACCGGTCAACGTCTACCGCGTACCGAATGAATCACCGTCGACCGATCGCTGTCGAAACCCGTCGAAAAAGTGCTTTTCAATTTTCCACGTGCCGCGTCAACGCCACGTGCGACCACTGCCTCCAGCGCACGGTTTACAGCGTGTGTCGGTTGACGCGGTCCAGTCGCAGTGCACATCTGTCGCACTTGACCGGTGGCGAGCCGCAGCAGACGAGCTGCAAAAGGATCCGGGAGGCGACCAGTTGTGACCAGTCCGGTCGTCGACTCCGAGTCGCTTGTGGTCGCGACTTCTGGACGTGTGTGCGGTCGAAGTCGACGCGCGAAACTTGCACTCGCGTGTCCGTCAGCGCGTGCGATATCGTTCGATATCGCGTTGTCGTTATTTTGTTGCGCGTTGCATCGTTCACGGTCGCCGAACACCGACGAACAACAGCGTTAAACACGCGACGTTCGAATTTTTCAAATCGATCGAAATCGTACGGGAAGGAAAAAAAAAAAATGAACTCGACACCAATCGCACCGGAATGAAAGTTTTTAGGGGCTGGTAAAGTTTCAAGCGTTGATTCGCATTACAGCGACTGCAGTCGAACCCGCTGAAACTAATCGATTCGAATAATAATCAGTTCAACCGTAAGATTGTCGACGAGTTCGTACATTATTACACGCTTACAGTTTATAAATAATGAACTGTGCTTTCGAAATAAAATATTACCCGTTTGACGTTGCCAACAATGCCTCACTTTTGTCGTTTCGGACCATTCGAACGTATTCGAGAACGGTTTTATAATGATGTACCCAACTGTTTTCCAAATGTCGGAAAAAAAAAAAAAAAAAAGAAAAATAAAGTTTTTCAGAATCAAAGTGGTACTTATAGCGGACTCGGGTTGCGCATTGAAATTTTGACTCGTCCGAATCCTCTATTACTCTGAAACAAACAATGACGTTCTCGAAACACACTTGAAATGTTCCAGTTTTTTTGCGAGTGGTGATTTTTTTCCTCCTCTCCCGACCAACAACATTTTTAATTACAAATACCTTTTTCGGAAATCGCTAAATATCGTTCTGAGCAGACACTCGAAGGGAAAAAAATCGAAACTGCATGTCCACGTACGATCCATAAATGCGCGTTATGTTTTGTACTCTGAAATCAAGTTTGAAAAATGTTAAAGAAAAAGAGGAAGTATGTCGATGCGGTGACGTCGTAGTTTACTAGTATTATCACTTCATCGTACACATCTTGACGCGGTTCGTTTGTATAATTATATGCAAATATGGTTTCATGGTTTCCATGGTTCATGTTTCAATCGAATTGGAACGTGTACGCAAGTCCCACCGATACGACGTGTGTAATATTTCGAGAAAAAATTCTTACCCCACACCGGCGCGGGCGCGTGTTATTATTATTATTTTCATTAATTGCGGACGGGCCGTGGATACCGCGCGTACACAACGACCGACACCCATTATTCACAACGTTGTTTTCCGCTGTTTTTATCATTACACTTTTTACGACTTGCGAATTTCGTTCCGGTGCTTTCGAGATTTATTGTTCGGTTTCGCGCCTTGCTCGTTTTCAGCACACGCCCGACTGATCCTAACGGAAAAAAAAATTTCCGTTTCGAAAAGGTACGTTTTGCAAAATCGTAATATTATAGATTAACGCGGATTATATATTTTTCATACTTATTCCTTTTCGAGTGTCTCGAGAAACGAACGTGAAATCATTTTCTACGCAAATGATCGTGCGACACGGTACGTTTCTATATTTAAAAAAAAAAATAACTCAAGAACCGTGATAGCCGTTTCTTCTACCACACTGCTTGTACCATTAGCTTAGTGTTTTTATTTTTTTAAAGAAAATGTATCGATTTAAAATATGTGTATAAGCAGCTTGACGTCGACGGGGCCGTAGTGTTATAATTATTCGTATTGTATAGAACGAAGCTTGTGGATTGCACTGGTTTGATGTTTCTCTTGCCGTAATCAAACTTTCGTGTACATCAAATTTGCACCAAAAGTTCAATACGACGAACTTGTTACACACGGAACTATATAGACACAGTAAACGCTCCGGTGTAGTCGCATTTCGATATTCTCAGTATTTAAATTTAACTTCTTAACGAAACGCGCGAAGTGATGTTCACTCGTCTGAAAATTATAATGATAATATAATGCAATTATAATTATTATGGAAAATGTAAAGTTCATTTTATGATCACGAAACGTTCATTATACGAATAACTTATAATTTATAATTTATTACATATTCTAACTAAACAAAAATAACCGTACTTAACGTCGATTGTTTCGAAATATTATACATTAATTTTGTTAAGTACTTATAATAACCACGAGTACAGATAAAATAAATAAATAATAATTAAGATCGAATAATTCACCTTAAGTATCATCGACGCACGTTCTAAATCCGTATGTATTTGCTTTTAATTTTCTAACGCGTTATTATATTGTAATGTTTTAATCACCTATTGGATTAATATGTTTCTGAGAACATTTTGTAAATCTCAAATACAATATTGAATGTTACAATGCATTATTTTAATTCTAAACTCTTAGAATGGGGAGAATGTGGTACACATTTCTTTTCGACTACAGTGACATTTTACCGTACAGGACCTGTTGCAATTGTTTCTACTAGCTTTTTCGCTATCGGTACACGCTGTTAGATTAAACATATTATCGGTTCAGCCTGTAATCGCGCGCATAGTATAGTATTACCATTGATTATAAATACTAGTATTTATAATCAATGGTATTACGAAGTGGTGACCTCGTCGAAACAGATATGTTTCACGCGCAAAACGCATGCATTGGGGTCGCGTCAATCTGAAGACAGGCTAATCCGAAATACGTGATGATCCGAACGGGCTTGAGAATTATTGCACCGCGATTTATTAAAATATATGCATGTGTTCAGAATAAATAACTTGATATTTTAAATTATTATGCAGGTGTGTAATTTTATATAGGTACATGATGATACATATTATTTATTTACAATGATTTTAATTGCATTCATTATCTTTTTCGATTATGTAGAAATAAAAATTAATTTCAAAATCTAAATTGCAAGAAATATTTTTTTTTCAGTCACTGGTTATCCAAACGATCTCTTTCCACAATGTTGTTCGGATCTTCACGGCTCTATTGTATTCGTAATATCGACTGGTAGAAAACAAAATGATTATTTCGGCGTTAGACGACACGGAGTATTCTAAAGCGGATAAACTCACTGTTTCATAGAACTATAGTTTTTTTGATTATATCAATAAATTATTTAGTAATATTATAAGTTTGAAACAATCAACGGGAATATTTAATTGAGTCTTGGATTTACTATAAGATATTGTTTTTGTTAGTTACTTAAATAAACAATAAACCAATAACAGCGGAAGCTTTAACAGTCGGTTGTCCCGTAGTTTACACTAAGCCACGTATTTGGTCTTAAAACGTCGCTTAGCTCCTTTTGCCTTTTACAAATCGATATTTATATCTGCGGGGAATACATTTTTTTTATTTTTTGCTAATGAGATTGAAATTAGCAATTCAAAAACTCACTGTTCACCATAATATATTATATAGATGATCGGCTGAATTAACCTTAAAGCTCTAACAAAAGTAATGCCCGACTGGGGAATTACAATCTACATCTTATGGTACATAAAAGGTAAGCATCCGATTTGAATAAATTAGGTTTACGTGAAAATAGTATACACCTACAGTTGCATCTACCGTTTCTGTAAGCCTCGGGTCCGTGTAGGCCGTCCCAGTTTTTCAATATTGCGGTCTTAACCGTGATTAGAATGCAATTGAAAAATTCTGATTCGTAACTACGCGCTTAAGTATAATTTCGCATCGCTACCGCTTATCGGATAAACTTCGAGATTTTTATAACGCTCGTTTCCGAGAAAATTTTCGATCAGAGTTTAATAAATAGCATACGGGACCTACGATAACTCGATTATTCAATACTACGCGATATAGTGTCCGTCTATCCTTTGCGGAGAGTGGTATTATTTTTGTTTTTATTATTATTTTTTTTTTTATTGACGAAATAACAAAATGTTTTGTTTACATGCACCGGATGATGCCCCTTAATAATATTGGTTAGCAATCATTCGCCGTACCGTTGCAAATAAATATATTCAAATGTGTTGTTTCTGTTTATTATTATGAATCTTTTACGCCTGGAAATCGTAATCTTGGTTTTAGAAAAACACTGTACAAATATTTTTACTCTTAAAAACTTTTATATTTAAAGATTATACAACGTCTTAAAAATTTCGCCTGACAGTAAATGCAAATAGTATTCGTGGCTTACAAAATGTACAAATATATTTTTATATTATTCGGATTTCAAAGTTTGTACTCTTGGCTGTCACATAAATATTATTCTCATTTATATATACTACGAAAAAACTAATTAATCGCAGTCCATGTAGCTTCAATACATTTGTTGGCATAGTAATTTGTTGCTCGATGTGAGAAATTGTACAGCATCCGTATGCCATCAAGAATTGTGCAAGTCATTTTCAGGTTTTCCGAAAACGTATTTATTGATGTGTGTGTGTTTTTTTTTACTAATTTAAGTTATAACATTAATTTATGATTGGAAACTTATTCGATATTATTAGTCAACGATTATTACTATTGTAACAGTTGGGTAACGATAAAAATAACTAACCAAACCTTACAATGAATGAAATCTAAAAAAAAAAATGCATAACTCTTGTTGAATGGTAATGGTTTATGCTTAAAAATACATAGGAACAGAGTATTTAACGGTGATGATAAACAAATTAAAATCTAATTATCAATGTATGAAAGCGGGGAAAAAATATTAACACGGAGAAGTCATTGCAACCAATAAATCTTAGTATATTATGCCTGCACGTGACATAATATGTATTATACAAATTATGTATTTGAACTTGAACAATATGGGCTTTGTACTCGCATAAACAAAAAATACTTACGCCCTCAATATTTATTTCCTAAAACAACGGGAGATCAAATTCGTTAAATTTTCCGTTGAAATTCTGCCAAAATAGTAAATGTCCGAAAATTTATTGATTTCGACGCACGATTAAAACGTCAATGAACGCGTTGTCAGAAACAGAGTTTGTGATACTGAGTTGGTTTGTTATAATATTATTAAGAATATTGTGTGTCATAAATAAATGCATAGTACACCATTGTTTACCGTTGTGCATCATCATTAAGCTTGCGTGGAACGTGAAAACTCTGTTTTATTCGACGAAAAAAATTGAACTACTGATATTTGAATACACGGTTCATTATTCCTACAAACCCTCAAATACGTATTCTGTGTAAGGCAATGATCGACTGAATGCGATCGGTGACTAGGGTTTTAACGAACTATAAAGTTTTGTAATTAGGATAATTTCTTTTTTCAAAACCTACTGAAAGCTTTTCAAACAGAATATTCTATACCTTCGATGCGATTTTTTATAAAACAAATAATCAAAGAAAAAAGTACAATTTGACACTTAAAATAGAACTATCTATATTACTATAAAAATAATTCTCCGCTTAAATGAATATTTAATTTATCTACGTTTGTAGAAGTAATACAAATCGTGGGTGGAATTTTAGTAGGCAGTGCAAACATTTTAATTACACCTATATACATAATATTTTGAAGAAAATGCAAAATATCGACTTTCATCTGACGATATTTTAAATTTTAAGACTTTGAAATTATAAGACGACATTTTTTTTTTTTATATTATTTTAAATTTAAAGGTGTAATTGTGTTCAGTCTTATTGAATTGCGGACGTTATAGGTATATAAAATTGTTTGCTCAATTATATGGAATTTGTTCAACGATTGCAGTGATCAGAAAATGTTTACAAATAAACAGTTCTTGGATCCTCTGCTCGTCCACAGGTTAAGCATTTTGATTCTGTAAGAGAAAAACAACAAAAATAAGCTCAATCCTAAAAGGTCAGTAAAAATAGTGTAGTATTATTACAGGCATATTCTCAGTGCATTAAACAATATCATGTCGATTTGAAATGCATTTGTGCGCACTCGATCACTCGATGATGCGTTCAGCCGAATGGCGAGTCCGTTTGAATACAGAATATACGTATTAATTTACGATGCAACTATGTCTTGTACATGTGTACGTGTGTGTGTTATGTACAAGTATATCTCGCTATCATGTATATTGTACTAACAAGTGAGTGCTGACGTAAACAATCATGAACTGTATATTTGCTGCTATTTGTAGGTGTCACATGAATTATTCAACGGTTTCGAACTTAGACGCTTAAATAATATTGAAAAAAAGCCGGCGGCGGTATAGAGTTGCCACCGAGTTTCAGATAACGATTTTCACGGACCGTTTGCGCTAGTTGCGCAGAAAATGAAAAGCTTATCTTCTCACGATCGAATCATAGTACACATAACACACACACACACACACACACATATATATATATATATATATATATATATATATATATGTTAAATGCGTATTTTTACTGTTGTCTTGCACGTAAATTTAATACTCGCCCTTCTTTATCCCGTTTCGTTTTTCCAACCCCTACACTACGGAACAACGGAGTTTTTGAACGACTCTTAGAGAAAAAAATAACAGTATTTGGTCCAGTAAGGCCGGTATAAACATATCATTAAGATAATATTATAATAATTAAAAGATATACAGTTGCACGCGGTACGTAATATTAACTTTTTGCATGTACTAATACGTATATAGCACTCGCATTATATATATTATAATAACACACGTGTTCAAAAGCCTATTAACGCATCGGATAAATCAAATATGCTACCACGAGTGAATAAACAGTGATGCCTAGAAATGTTATACATTTTTATTACGTTTTTTTTTTTTTTTTTGTGCGCGTATTGCAACGATTTTCAACTATACACTTTTTCCATCCGTACTCCCCAATGAATACAAGCTATACCGATTATTTTATGTTATACAGAGGTAGTTTGACAATGTTTTTTGCCGGGTGGCTCGAGGAAACATATTTAATACCACACCAATACTCGCCAATAAATTACATTTCAAAAACTTTATTTTCTCGTCATCACGCACACTGCGTATTGAGTTGATGTAATAATTATCGTATTTGCCCATCTACTATCTATTTGTTTGTTTACAATCACTTGTGTTACGTTTTGCTTGTTTTTCATTGTGGACTGGAATAATAAAAAGCACGTTAGTTTTATCATTTTTTCCCCCTTTTATTCGCATTGAAGCGCGTGGAAGCGCATGGAAGCGCGTGACGGCTCGGTGATGATTTTACACTTCACGCGAGTCCGCGTTCGAAACGATCGATTACAATCCAATCCCCTTCCCTTATCTTAGAACACGATCATAATTAATATAAATGTATAGTTCCACCAACTTGGTCATCAAACTTAACGTTCATAGTAACGATGGAAATAATCAAATGTTTTCGATAATCGAGAAAATATTATAATCGAAATATTAGTATAATTGAATAAAAAATCAACTGATAATCGATTTGAAAAATTTGAATAATTCATGGTACCAAACATTTATTTTAATTTAATAATACTAACCCGCATTACATCTATTATTCAGGAAAACAAAACAAAATAGTTTTTAAAATAAACGCTCATTTACGTTGGAAAAATATATATTTATGATTATTAACTCGATCTATTAGAATTTATTTCCATAAGGGATTTATATTTATCATGCATTGTACAAATGGAGTTGAAATCGAAATTTCCTGGACACGAGTGTTGGGCAAGGAATTATTACTGTTAAACGGTGCGAGTGAATTTTCATTTCGGTCACGACGCGTACAGTGCTGAAGCGGGTACGTCGGGCCGGATTATATTATTATTTGATGGAATCGCTGCTGCGGTTTACGATTCGTTTCGTGTTGATCGAGTAGTGCGTTTTATCATTACCAGTTTAGCGTTTTGGATTTCTAATACGACTTGTGTCCATTGACGAATACACATCGGTAAATACGCCTGGTATAAATCCAGGGAGAGAGAAGGGGGGATTACATCGTGTTATCCAGTTTTTTTATTGTTCCCCATGTTCTTCCGTCACATCGTGTATAATATCCACACCGGATTAACATACGAGTACCGACAACACGCGTACAATATACGTAGACTACGCACACGCGGTGGCGTAAAACCATGTAACAAGTGTGCTATTTTACGTACATTTTTATTTTTGTTTTTTTTTTTATTTTCGCCGAATCGGCTCGTAAGTTTTGTTGTCCGCAATTTTGTCGAATAATTTCATCTTAGCGAAAAATAATGAAAAACAAGCGTAATAATATATTATATTTTGTTTCGATACTACACTTATAGGTAACGATAATATTGTACTGTACTGTACACCCAACCGGATAATGAGTGAGCACCCCTGTGAAGACACCGTGGCGCATTTGGGTACACATTGAGATATAGATTCGATATACCTTAATCACTGGATCCATGAAGTGCAGCAGTTCTCAGACCATACTTTTATATATATTTAAAATTTAATTAGCTATAGGATAATCTCAGTTCCAAAAGAGTCGAAAACACTTTGGAACTACTGGGACAGTGTGTTTATTACTTATAATCAATTTGGTACAGGCATCTGTTTCATATTCTAAAATCAAATATAAATTCGGTAGAATAAAATACTGAGGATATGCTTAAAAGCGTCCTGGCTTATGAGAAATGACCACAGAATTCATAACGGTTATGAAAAATTGTTCATAATGGATTTAAACTGAACTTAAAAATGTTCACTTTTTAATCCAACAGACTCGGACGGAGCTCAACATTTATATTTATGAAGAAAACCCCCAACAAACTTTCACTATCGTATATCATTATATTAACGGACATCGAGGAACTAATAATTAGAAAATGAAAACCCATCTTGAACACTAAAATACTATCATTAACCATCACCATTGCATTATTATCAGCTGCAAATATTGCTTCTTAGTAAAATATAATTTTTAAATGGCATCCGGTGTGCTGAAACAATTTTGCAATTTTAATAAACAAATTAAAAAAAAAATAATAAAAATAATATTCGAATTTTTAGAATTGTATTCGATGGTATTTTATTCACCCGAAACGTACAAATACAATTTTTGAACGGTTTTCGATTAAGAATATTTGTCGTCTTTATACTCTCGCATTGTACACTAAACCCGTAATTCTTCACGTTGGTTCTATTTTTATTTTTTTTTTTTTGTAAGAAAAAAAAACTTAAAACATGAACGTTAAAAAAGCTAGATAATATCAGAATACATAGTACACAAGTATTTTCCGATATTCAGGGAACAAGTTTGTGTAAACTAGGATTGATTAGAACCGTCTACGAAGTGTAGGCTAATTTCCATACGTTAACGTGCGAATGTTAACATTACCTGTGACCGCCTCGTAAGTGCTTGTTTGTGCGAGTGCGCCGAATCTTTTTTTCTTCAAATTGTTTTCACTTCACCGCCACTGCTTGGACCCTGAAAAACTGCCCGGCTCGCAGTCCGTTCCGCAGTCTTAACAAATAATAGGGACACGGGTGCGTACACCGCAATTCGTAGATGAAAAAAAAAACAACCACTATACGCACATAACAGTGTACAATATACGACTCGGTGAAAAACCTGTACGCAAGCAACCGCGCCTTCAACCGTACATTTATTCGTACGTGCAATGTATACGCGCGCACACCCACACACATCGTGTTTTCACCATTTTGGCATCAGCATAGTGCTTTATGGTGTTAAGTGGTGTTAAAAACGAATAAAATATATAAACATATAGGTATAGCGTGACGCAACTTTTTGTTTTAGGTATTTTTTCAAGAAATACATTTGAAATCGTAAGAAATCGATTTGAAGCGATGAAAGTTTCTCGTTTTTAGCACCGCTCTTGTAGTGCGACGACAGTTGCGACGGGACGGAAACGTAGACCCGGGTGCTGGGTGCCGGAATCCGTCGGTGACTGTGCAAATGCAAAACAAGAGATCGTTTTCATTAGGACAGACCGAACGATAAACACTTATAGATAAAGTAGACGTGTACAAGTGCAGTAGGTACGAGTGATTGTTGCAAATCAAAATCTTACATTATTCCTGTAGTATAACCCGGCTAACATGTTGAGCACGTGGAATAGGAATGAGGTCACGACGAACACTGACTATGGGTGTTTTACGTGAATATATAATACAGAGAGGACAGTGGACAACGGGTGCACTAGCAGAGCCGTACAAGAATAGGTGCTAGTCGGAAAACCATCTACAACCAACATCAACATGCCCACTACGATACTCACTTATTCCTTACGTCGATTTACGTTAACGTATACTATTTATAATGTATTGAGTTATAGTGAATATCAGTAGTTTACTTTTATATGAAGCAACCCTATTCCATAGTTCTAAATATCACAAACCGTAGTATAGTCCTCGAGATCTCGATAAAATAAGCTTATACTGTTACCCTCTCGGGAAAACCCATCCACATATGTGGATACGGTAGAAGGGGGGACGCTACAAGATTCTGTATTATGAATTAACGGGTACGTTACAGAATTATCCGTGCATTACGTATACATATATATTTTGACAGATCATCTTTAGACGCGGGAATTAAGTCTTAAAGTTTCATTTGAAATGATACCGACCACCAAGTCGGTGTAATGTTCAGCCAGAGTATTGGATCAGATCTTGGCTGGCCTGACCCGTGGTTGACGTGCACCGGGCACCGCGTCGTGTACAGACCGTGAATCCGAGAATCGCCAGTGCGACGGTCCGATGGTACACGAACGTGGTGTACGTGCGCCGGAAGTGCAATTATCGAACGATCGATCGTGCGCCCGGGGTCGTCGGTCACGGTTGCGGTGGCAGTGGCGGTGGCGGTGGCATTTTTAACGCCCGGACCCGAGGGACATCGCGTAGTATTGGATCTTATTGCCGTTGGTATTAACGTTTCCGCGACGCGGTGCTTTAAGCCTCGATTGCACTGGTCGAAGTTGCTCGCTCAATGTGATAGGCATAGTCGGGTAATCGCCTAGGGTGGTGTGTCGAACACTCGCTGCTCGCGTCAGCCAAGTGGACGACTGGGTTACCCCGAGTTACTACAGTTGGTACTCCGTGACTGGTTTACTGGCCGGCGAGTAAAATCGCCCTAGCCGGAAAAACAACTATGTAGTGTGCAAGCGAGTAGTGGCCGGTCAAGATATCGGTAGTTGTAGTTATAGTTATGCGGATAGCTGTATAACTGTATGTAACTGTAGTTAACGCATGGGAATCGTTGTGGTTTCTCATTTTTACGTCGCCAGGGTTGGAAAAGAGAAAGTCCAAAAGAAAAAAAAAAAAAGATTATGGGCCAGAAGTTGAATTTCAAGGCGAGAAAAATGTGGTGCATCCAGTATATTATTGCAAAAATTAAAACACGAAAACGCTGCAACCTATCGAAATATTCTAAGGATGAGCGGGGCCCTGTTTAATAATTTATTACAGACGATTGACGAACTCAATAAGAAAGAAGACGCTCAAATGATGATGGCGATTCCATTATTTAACTACTGGTGATTCATTTAAGTCTCTACAATTTCTTTTTGGCATTCCTAATAGTAAAATCTCAGTATTTTTACCCGAAGTGTTTACAGCGATTTCTCAAGTGATGGAATCAGTTATTAAAATTATTATGATTATATATATATATAAAATATATATAATACAGGAGATATATAATATAGGAGATCAGAATTAGGTGGTGGAAATTAATAGGAAACAAAGAGAAGGAGTTTATAAAGAAATTAAAAAAAAAAGCTGTGTGGAATGTTAAAGGAGATATAAATGAGGTTTGGAGAAGGATGGTCACTTGTGTTAAGAACATAGCAAAAGAGGTTGTTGGTGAAACCAAAAGTAGTTTACCAGAAGACAAAGAAACGTGGTGGTGGGATGAGGAGATTCAGAGAGTAGTAGCGAGTAAGAAAAAGCAATTTAAGGTATGGCAGAAAATTAGGAAGATGGAAGATTGGATAGAGTATAAAAATGTATGTAAAATAGTGAAAAGTGCGGTAAGCAAAGCAAAACTTAATAGGTATGATGAGTTATATGAGCGGCTAGGAACACAGGAAGGAGAAAAAGAAATTTATAGACTGGCGAAGGTGAGAGAAAAGTGATCCAAGGATTTTCAAGATGTCTGGTGTATAAAAAATGAGGATAAGAGAGTTTTAACAAATGATGAGGATGTAAAAAAAATATGGAAAGAATATTTTGAGAAATTACTGAACGAGGAATATCCAAAAGAAGTTTTAGAGAGTATGTCATGGAATGAAGGATTGATTTGTCTAGTGGGCGAGGAGGAAGTGAGAGATGCGGCAAAGGCGATGAAAAAGAAAAAAGCGGTAGGACCAGATGGAGTACCTGTAGAGGTGTGGAAAATGTTAGGAGATGTAAGCATTGGGTGGTTGAAAAATCTTTTTAATAAGGTACTGATAGAGGGAAAAATGCCAGAAGATTGGAGAAAGAGTTTTATTGTACCAATATTTAAAGGAAAAGGAGACATACAAGAATGTGGGAACTATAGAGGAATAAAGCTCATGAGTCATAGTATGAAGATCTGGGAAAAGATTATAGAGAAGAGGATAAGAAGTGAGACGTCGATATCAGAAAACCAGTTTGGTTTCATGCCAGGAAAATCGACAATGGAGCCAGTATTTTGTGTTAGGCAATTAGTAGAGAAGTACAGAGAAAAAATAAAAAACTATGCATGGTGTTTATAGATTTAGAAAAGGCGTAAAACAGGGTGCCAAGGGAAGTTTTAAGGTGGGCATTAATGAGAAAAAATGTCCCAAAAATGTATGTTAATTTGATCCAGGATATGTATGAAGGGTCGAGTACTAGTGTCAAGAGTCGGTGTGGAGTATCAGAAGGTTTCAGTATAGGAGTAGGTGTGCACCAGGGGTCAGCTCTAAGCCCCTACCTGTTCTCAGTGGTAATGGATGAGGTTTCAAAGGAGATACAGGGTGAGATACCATGGTGTATGATGTTTGCGGATGATATAGTTCTGATAGGAGAAAACCTAGAAGTTGTCAATAATAGGTTAAATGAGTGGAGGTTAGCCCTCGAAGAAAAGGGATTGAGAATTAGTAGAAATAAAACTGAGTATATTGAGTATGATTTTGGACAAAGAGACCAAGAAGTTGAAGGAATGAGGAGACAACTGACAATAGATGGTGATGTGATAGGTGAAGTTGAGAGCTTTAAATATTTAGGATCTTTTGTTCAAAAGGACGGGGGCTTTGACATTGATGTAAAACATAGGATTAAGTGCGGGTGGATGAAATGGAGAGAAGCATCGGGCGTGTTATGCGATAAAAGAATTCCAATTAGGCTGAAAGGTAAATTTTATAAAAGTGTAGTGAGACCAACTATGCTGTATGGTTCCGAGTGTTGGGCGGTTAACAGGAGAATAGAACAAAGTATGAGTGTCGCGGAAATGAGAATGCTTAGATGGTTGAGTGGAGTGACAAGAGAAGATAGAATAAGGAATGAATACGTGAGAGGTAGTGTTGGTGTAGCGCCAATTGTGGACAAGATGAGAGAAAATAGGCTGAGATGGTTTGGGCATGTGATGAGGCGAGAGGAAACGAATGCAGTAAGAGTGGTTATGAAGATGGACGTTGAAGGGAAAAAAGGAAGAGGAAGACCAAAAAAGAGATGGTTGGAGACTTTGGAAAATGACATGAGGGCTGTCGGTGTGTGCAGAGGAGATGTGATTGACCGAGTGAAGTGGAGGTGTAGGACAAGGGTGGCCGACCCCAAATAGTCTTGAGGAAGGCGAAGTAGAAGAAGAAGAAGATATATATAAAAAATATGTAAATAAGGTATTAATAAATAAAGTTAAATTAAATTAAATATCGAAAAAAAATGTTTGATTCATTTTTTTTAAGTAAACTGTATCGTTATTAAACTCTATAATATAATAATTAATTTTAAATTCATGCAAATTATTGTTCATGGTATAAAAAATAATGTATGATAGCTTGGCTTGACATATCTTATTTTTTGTTCACTCACGGAGTAGATTTATAATTAGTTACTGAACTTGACGAGGTAGAAGGTAATGTGACATTTACATTAAGTTGTTCCGTTTATTGGTGTTGATAGTTTTGTTGAGGTAGAGGATCCAAATTAGATAATCTGACTCGTATTATACAGTTTGTATTTCAGACTGTAAAAAAATAGCTTAACGTTGTTTCCTTTAGTTTTCCCCGATCATCAACAGTCCCA
Source organism: Sipha maydis (assembly GCA_034509805.1). NCBI lineage: Eukaryota > Metazoa > Arthropoda > Insecta > Hemiptera > Aphididae > Sipha > Sipha maydis. The sequence goes on from JASXSY010002104.1 coordinate 69,169, forward strand.
ATCATCTGGGGATTTTAAATTTCAATTAAGTTTATGATGCATAATATTTATATATATACACGAGTATATACACATGGAATTATATTATAAATAATCAACATTTTTAAATGTATTATTATTGTTTAGATTTAAACCAATTTAATTCGATGTTTAAATGAGGTAAAATCTAACACAAACGAATAAATTGAATGTGAAGGTTCAATAAAAGAGTCCAGAAACGATTTTCAAATAGTTAAAACAATTGGGAGATCGAGACAATAATGAAACCACTATCTGGGTCAGTAAAAAAAATAAAAAAATAAACAGTTGTCGAAGTTCGTATGCGACGTACATACCAAACAAATTATAAGCTCTTTCTATACATGCACTATGAACAATTTTGTCTAATTGCTCAATTAAAACACATAAAATTGTAAAATCATCGCTAATTTTTAACCCGCTGCGATATGAACAGTTTTGCCCATGTCTCGATGCATTAACCCGGCTATCTCTGGAGATATCTTGTTGATGCACCGAACATTGTTACCAGGCACTTCAAACTGCATGGTATTAAATTATCTGATATACGGATACATCCGGTTACGGCACCCAATTGTTGACATAATTATTTCTTATCAGAAAATGCAAAAGAACCTGAATTTCGAAAGAAAAAAAATTAGATGCCCGATTTATCGCTCCGGGTCCTTCAATTAACAGATGATTGAATTTGTATCTCTGCGCGCGTAACGATGCGCACGGGGAAACTAATGTCGATTGAACGATTGTGTTCCGACCAATCGACCGGAACAAGTCGGATGTAGGGAAAAATTATTGCCACCGACTTAACAACGGTGAAATGGAAAACTTTCAGCGCTTTCGATTTTCAAACATAAAAGTTGGCTTTCTGAAAAACAACGTGGTACATCGACGTGCACGTTCTCGCTAATCACTGTAGAAACCACGAGTTCCCTGCATCGTCACTCCATTATTGTCCCTCCATTCATTGGGATCCCGTGTAAAACGTTATTATATATGTGTGACACGGACTATTTTTTGATATTCCATTACATACTCACGTAACGAGGCCGTATTGTGCGCAACTCGATCAATGTTCCAATTTTTATTTCATATCAATATACGTGTTCCGTGCAGCATTAAAATATTCCGCCGACGTCCGGGATAATAGAAACCGTTAACGATTCGACGTCGCGGTTCGTAATAACAGTATGTGTATTCGCTAAAAACAATAATTATTAATACGATTTTAAATAGAAATTATTACAATTTTTCTACTCGATGAAAATCCTATCAAGTGGTGTGAATGAAGATTCATAACTGTGAGAAAAAATAATGTTATTGAAAAGAAAATACAACGTTGTAATAAGAAAAACAGTATATAAAGAGTAAATGCAGTTGAATATTTTGATGAAAAATTACGAAAGTTCAAAGTTTTTATGTACCGTTTGTATAGTATACAAACACTGACTATGCATAGTCTTTTCGTGGCGACAACTACGTGTCTCTGTTTGAACGCATTTCCCACGTGTCCATATTAAAGTAATTCGTGCATTGAGCGATCTGTCAAAGAATATAAAAACCTGGAATATAAACACCATCAGGTCCTAATAGCTTAGCTATGAATATCATACTTCAAACTTCAATTGAAAAATAGCGTTCGTAAAACGAACATTTATAATGAAAATATTTATGAAAAACCGAAAATGAATAGGTTGATATAAAAAATATAAATATCGCCATATTGATCGACCACAATATAAAACATGACTGTGCAAAAACATATTATACTCGTACAATCTTATTTTTTCGAAAATACCACGGTGGATTTCAAATTATTAAATCACGACAAAATATATTCGAACTTATCATAACAATTTTTAATTGCAATCACTACTGTACATATGTTTTATAATTTTTTCATGCAAAACATTGTATTTAATACTCCAAAGAGTCAATAGCGCACTAGATCTTCTTATAGGGAAGAAGGAACTTCATACATGTAATCAAATCTATGTATTTTCCTAGTCTTCTTTAAAGAATAAATGACAAAAATTTGAAGAAAAAAAGTCCCATTCGCCCGCGCCTCCCATGAGAACACACCTATTTCACCAAGAGAAAATTTTTTTTTTAATTAGGCGTACGAAAATCAAACACCGAACCAATTATATTATTTATTGTATTTTTAGTTTAATTGAGATTCGAATTTGTAAACTGGTCCACGGACATTCAAACCTCTGCTTACCATTCCATTTCTTTTCGCACGTCAGAATACTATAAATATTCATATAAACCATTTCTACGACAAATAATAAAATACGTGTGCATTTATCACAATGATGAGTGTAGCTCGTTAAATAAATCGACATGTACACGAATTAAAAAATTTCAGTTTTGAAAATCTACCATTAGTGTTTTACAAGTGTATTCGATACAATAATATCAATATTTTCGCTTGATGATGGTGTCTTGCGAAATTGTATTACTTCTCACATGAATATCTCGCGACCAGGATAGGCATAACTAAACGTTTCCAAACACTCCGTTTAGCTCGTTCGCGTTTCACCAAATTTTAATGCATCATGAATGAAACGGAGTAACCTTATGTTGGTTTCCGTGATCCACCTTATTCATAATATCACTCAGGCCTTTTGATTTTGATTATGTTAACACGTGGTAATAGCACAAGTGTTTCTTTTTTTTTTTAAAGTTCAAAGAAAGAACAAATGGATTTGAAATTCAGTCGATATTAACTATTAACCGTTTATATTAAAACTTTATGTAAATATTTATTTTATTATATTTTACGCCGGGCTGCGATCGAACAAAATGTACATAATGTACATCGTAGGCGTGCACAGACCTCTTTTTCAGGGTAAGAAAATGGTTGCTACTGCCCCCACCCCCTAACCCTACAGAAAGTTATTTCAAGCGTTCAAAATGCTAGTAAAAATATACAAATATATGTCTAAATGACTGTTTGATTTTAATTTTTCCCTCAAAAAAGTGACTGAATAGTCTTTATAATTAAAGTTTAAGTTTAAAATTAATTACAAAAAAAAAAAAAAAAAATTAAAATAAACAGCACTTGAAATGGTTAAAGAAATACATTTAAATATTGTAAAAAAAAAAAAAACGTAGTCACATATTTTAATGAAAAAAAAATGTATAAGAGTATGTATAAAAGTATATGAATAGTTATTGGGTAATTCAAAATCATATAATATACATTTAAAGACCAAATATGCCATGTTTTTATTTATTTTTAGAAACAAAGGTCTGTGTTAAGGATATTCAAATGCATACCCTGCATACCCTATGATATACATTACAGTAGGTTATACCATAACAGTAACAAGTCTTGTGGCATGAACAGCATGTAGTACACGATAGGAAAAGAAAAAGACAGATTGCCAATCTATATTGGGTAAGTAATTGAAAAATGTAATGCCGACATTTTTAATCCGTACACCGGGACCAGATTTAAAAACGATACCATTGTGTGGTTCCAACATGACGGTTTTAACTTAAACGGTTTTCTCGCAGCCGTTCTTTTTGTGATTTTCTGCAAATCAACTGAGATTCTGGAAGTATAACTTACCACCATCTGTGTCCAAATCGTAAAACGTGCTGATATAAAGAGAGTAAATACGAGTAGAATATATATATAACATTAGGAAGAATTTATTATACTGTTTCTAAAAGTGTGTGTTCAAAAACTAAACATTATTATAAAACCATTAGGCACTATTCGTTGTTTGTTTGGAATCCAAAATGTTTAATATTATATTGAAATGTACAATTGCAATTTACGTCGATCTGAGGAATACGCGCGTGTGTTCCAGCATAAAAAGTGAATTTTCCTTTTCTTGATATTTATACACTTGTGAAACAAATGACCATGTATAATATTATCGGATGAAATATTATTGTACAGTTCGAATACATGTTCGCAACAGACTTTTCAGTTAAAAGTTTAGCCAAACTAAATACAATTGGTATTTAAATTTATCGACATTACGTAAATTTTTTATTTCAAATTATATACATATGAATCCAAGGTGTTTTCAAAAATCGATATGAGTAAATAGTCAACATTACCTACAATTAATTACAGTTTATAATAGTTAAATGACATTTATATTGTAATTGTGTGTAGCGGAGAAGTATAAACATTTGAGAAGTAAAATAGGAATCGGGAGTTCTATCGTAACGTATCCGGACCGGACTGATATAGACCGGAACCACACAGACCACTAGGGTTAGAAATATCACTTCACACGAATGCCTAATTGATCAATCTAGATTCAACTTATTTTTAAAATGTAGATTCTATAATGTATAGGCCCGCCACTGTAGTTTATGAAAACCTCGTGGGACACTTTATACGTAAGCTCATTAACTGTACTAATAAATTACAATTGTTGAAAGAAATTTTGAAGTGTGCTGTGTTATAAAATGTATACATTTAATGACCTTTTTGTCATACAAATATAATTAAAAAAATGTTCCATGCGAAACGATCGAACACAAAGTAATGGAGGTGAGAAAAAATGTTCCAAAATTACTGGTCTAAAAATTTACGTTTAGATTTAAATTTATAGATAAAAACGTAGCAGTTTTTATTGTTCATATACTCAAAGTAACCGCCTATACATTGCCTGGTTCAGAATTAAATTTTAAATAAAAAATATTAACTTTCACGCTGTTACAAAATTATAAATTACTAAAAAAATGTTATAAGCTTTTACGTTAACGAGCTTATTAAAATATTTAAGAATAAAAAGCACTCCAAAGAAAAATATTCAAGGCGTTTGAACATTATTTTAGAAAAAAAACTAAATGTATATAAAACTAATGTATACATATAATTTTTGTATATATATATATCGAACTCTTACCATTTCAAAACAAATTATAATTTTTTATTATCTCCCGTTTGGTACGCATATTTATGTATAGATATAAGTGCGTATATTTATTTTTTATGTGCATCTCTTTACACTTTTAAATAAAAACATTTTTTTTCGCAATGTCTTCTAACGTTTATTGATCCGCACACTTTTCTTTAGCAGATATTATAATTCATATGAATAAAAAATAATTTGAGAAAAAATTAAAACATTCAAAACGTCACATCGGTGTAATTCGTATACAATAAAGTCATGACGTAACGATACGTGTTTGATGGTTTTTTAGTTTTGTACAATCAAAATTGATTTCAGATTACTATAGTTCGGATGTAGAACATAACGATTTCGATATTTTCCATAATAGTTTGTAGCTTTTGGAAATGTATGCCGTCCATGCAAGAAACATCGTTATGCAAACACAGTACGCGCAATTTTAAATTGTTGATACAGACCCCTCATGCCTAATGTCCGTAAACAAATTGACATGGACCATGTGAAACGAAATATTTTTGGTATCGTAGTGCAATAATGTGCTACTCCTGATGGAAAAAATAAATATACTCGACAAATAATATAGTGTGGAAAAATCGAAAACAAATAGATAAACTATTTTAGCGTTGAAACCGTAGGTATCGGGTCTCGGTTGGATTGGTTAATTTTAATCAACAATTTGCGTAATAAATTAATTTTTGATTTGACAATAAAATTTTAATACGATGAATCATCGTTTCTAGAGAACGGTTCCGAACGAGATTCGGTGTAGTGAGTATAATGTTTACAAGTCGTATATATAATTTTAAATTCCTGTAGGAATGGGTTACGATCGTATGTATTTATGAGGCGTAAAAATAGTGTGTAATCCAAAACCACAAATTTTACGGCAAAGAATTAAAAAATAATATTGGCGTAAGATTAAAAATCAAACTGTAAACGCTCGTAAAATAAATTTTTATTTTTTTCATTTCCGTTACATTGTTATGTTTACAATACGGTTTATTTTAATGATGGCGAATTCGATTTGCAGAGTCGCAGTCGAAATTTAAATCAAAACATTTCAAAATCGATGAGGAACAAATAAATAAACACCATTGGAATTTTTCAACAGTAACGTTGGCCTGTCCATGACTGCTACACTGAAAACGCGTCCCCATTTCTAAAGATTTTTGAATTATCATAATAATCGTTGAAATCGATATTTTATACCATACATTTTTATTTATTTTTTTTTATAATCTTAATAACTGATAACAGTAATTTTTTAGTTTACTAAAAGCCACCAGTAATTAAGACTATAAAAATGCATCATAAAAATATTTATTATTCAAAAATATAAATATTCTAATGATAAATATTTTATTATTTATGTAACACTATAATATTATAAATAATTAAGTTGACTATGTAGTTAATGTAATTTTTTATGTTATTTAAATAGAATGCCATTAAAAAATGTTAATATTTCACATTGTTCATAATCACATTTTATTTATGATTTTATGAGATGACATTTTTGTGGACTCTTCTGAAGAAATGCGTTCGGGGCATTTTAAGTACTAAGCCGATACTGGTTAACGTTTATATTTTTAAATCATCAACAAAAATGGTGGAATATAGAGCATTATTAACGTGTTTTATCGGAAAAAATAGTTAATTTTTTCGAATGCATTTGAAAGTATATTGTGATACGAGGAAAAAAACTTATTTCAAAACCAACCCGCGGTTCTCATAATTTCACCCCTATGTCTAGTGATCGAAACAATATTTCGCTCTGTAAATTATTTCATAAACTAATCATATACTGCGTACATGAATTATTAATGATATGTTAATCGTATCACCTTGCAGATACTATACACAAATAAAGACATAAGTTTGAAATAAATTTCGTACGAAATGCAGAAATTTGTATTTGTTTAATTAGATTACATTTAATTTACGATTTTAATATAAATACTTTATTTAGCAACACACCAATATTTTCGATATAGAACAATGGTTTTCTTTGTTTGATTGCAATTGTTGTTCGAATGGTTTCCGTTTGTATACAAACTATAGTCACTACTGCAGCTCGACTAAGTGAATAATACAATAAATATAAATGAAAAAAAGATCGGTTCCGGGATACTGGCACGCAGTGATCACATGGATCAAACATATCATCAGATGGTTTGAAAAAACCATTGGTTTTCTCGTTGAACACCTGATTGGTAATATCCTAATTACAATTTTGCCGAACCTCCAATTACTGGATTTCAAAGTATTTGTACTACATCTAGATGCTCATAAAACACGAATTCGAAATAAAAACGTGAATTTCACGCACCTGAAAAAATGCATAAAAATGTTTTTCTTTTTCCACGTTTTATCCGTTGTACATTTTACACTCACAATATATTTTCGTGCTGTAAGAACCGTCGAAGTTTTTCTGGCAAAAAGAACAATTATAATATTACATAATCTTTATGTAGACAAAAAGAATAAAAGCTGATGGGTCTGCCAAAATCAAGTAAAATATTCATCCGAGCTATTACTAGTGACACCTAATCAATAAAGATAACGTTGTATTATCTGCCCGCCGTAAAATAATACAACAATGATAATAGCAATCCTTTTAAAACTTCAACCCGTTAATTTTAGTAATATTACTTAAAAAAAAAAAAAAAATAAAAAAAGATATGCATGATGACCGTGAATACTTATTAAGCTTTGCTAACAAAGCTTAGTACACAATATGAACGTCACTGCAAAAGAGAGCCTTTGTTAGGAAATTTAACACTCTTGTAGTATGTCAGTTTCCTTGTCTTTTGTTCGCTAAACTCTACTCCTCGAATGAAAAAAATAACACTCATACACACAATTATTTAACTCAATAATAACTAAACTTATCTTTTATAACTGTGGAAAAACTTTTTAACTATCATTTGTTATTAATAATTTCGCACCGGAACATTTTCATTGGTAATTTGTTCGCTAAAACGAACCAAATATTAGCATAAACCTAAATTATATTGCAGTATAACAGGAATTAAGATCAAAGTTTCTTTTTGTTTGTAGAAAAAAAAAATTCATAACTTTATGATACTATATTATTATTATTATTGTTATTATTTAAATTTAATTGTCTAATAAATATTTAACGCCTTGATCTTTGTTTGATTTGATTAATATTTGCAATTGTTTAACAACAATTGATTCATAATAATAATAATAATAATTCAAATTTGTTCACTGTATATATTTTGTTTAACATTAAGAAATTGTAATTTGTTGTATCGTAATCTTTTTAGTTATATACGTAAAAAATTCAAGGTCGAAGCAATTAGAATAACTGACAATTTGTTCACTTTAAACGCATAACTGTACGTACAATGATAAATATTTATTCCCAATAAAAATTAAACTATTAAAAAATTATTTACGATCTCATTCGTATAATATTGAAAGTAAATTATGTCCTACGATATTCGACATAGGTATGTACTATCTTTGAATTTTTCCCTAATAATAAATATATTTTATAACATCTAGATATAAGTTTATTAATTTTTGGAAACGAATCGATTTTGATAAATATTTTTACGGTAAAATCCGAGGGTAATTCATCAACTACTACAATGGTTTTACTATATACTCACTACAACACATCTAACATAACCTAATCCAACTTTTTAATATGTACACTCGTTCATCTTCAATGCAATACTGTTGTAAATTCACAATTTTCAATACGTTTCATTCGAAATTCCATAAAATTATATTATGTATTACTTTCTAAATTATACGATATTAAACTAAACACTGAAATTAACGCTCGTTATATTGTTTTTTAATACGATAATTGGTGTCGTGCAAGATTTAAAAAAAAATAATAATAATAATTATACACCACAACATTTTGCGCCGACGGGGATATATAATCAAAAGGAATCGTTAACCAGACCGCAGTCCGTATAGGTAAGTACGTAAATGTAAATATTGTTCTAAATGGTTTGTCCGATTTTATCGATTTCTTACTTTTAATTCTTACAATTTTTGTAAAACGTACATTGTCTAGCCTCGGCGAATAGAAAAAGTTTAACAGTTAACGTAAACTATATATTATATTATAATATAGGTACGGAAAAAATTACTTCAAACCACTGAAAAACATGTGAACAGTGGTCGTTTCTTGTATGCAATGGTTTCGTGAATACTAATTAATAGTTCGGAACAACAATTCTTCGAGTGTTGTACATTTTTGATTAGAAAAAAAAAAAAAAACGCGGGATGTGAAACGAATGAGGATGTGAATAATTAATAATAAACATAATGCGTCATGAATGTACATAAGTATGCATAAATTAATGTATTTTATTATTTTAACTATTTAACTATGACTCGTTACACAATAAATATTTCGCTTTGAACATACTTGGAAAAAAAAAATACATATAATTACGAACAACTGAAAAGTAGGTACTAAGCACGTGCATAATTTAATTAAAACACAATTACATGGGAGGAGTTTTGCGAGTGAAATGATCGTTTGATTGATTAGAATAATATTAATTTTTGAAACACGGATGAAACACGCATAGTCCTTTATCCGGCAATCCACGCCCTCGTATCCCGGACCGCGCGTTCCGTGATTTTCCGTAAATGTGGAGTGGAACACATGCAACAGCTTGATCGAATTGGAAATTAAATTAAATTAAAAAAAATTAAAATTGGAAATTCTGCAAGAAAAATGACGAAAGAAAAGGGTACGCTGGGAAAAAGACGCGTCTTCGAAATGAAATTTTATTAAATATTATCCGATGATTTAACCACAAAGTGGTTAGTTCGAAAAACATCATTAAAACGACATTACAATCACTTGTATTTATAGTTCATACATTTCACGTCCTCGCTCCGTCCAATGTAAATCTTATTCGACCGATGATGGTATCCCGCGCATTGGCGAAAGTTCCTAAACACAACGCGTGGCCGTACGTTATGATGTTAAGATTCGATTGAAGTCTCCTGCAGATGATTTATAAGCTGTTAAACCGCATGCGGTATGTGCAATGTGCGTATCGCAATAGTTATCGTGCAAGTGCAGTCGTGTATTATAATTTCTAGAGCGCGTACGGTTGACGACCGACGATACGATTTTTAAAGCCGTATTGCGTACATTTCTCGGGATAATAATAATTGTGTGTTTGAAATCGACTGCGACGTAGAACAAAATGTTTAATTTTCCGCACGCCGCTGTATTCAAAACACTCGGAGGGTTAGGTTATGGCGTGGCTCTATGAATTTATGATATACATCAAATATATTTCAACCACATAGTACTCTGCATTAGCATATTCCCGTCCATACGAACTCGCTGTACCGCCACCACGGTCACGATGCGTGCGCGTGTTTATCTTCCGTGCGATATCAAAGATCGTATCAATCGAATAGGTGTAAAACAAAAGGAAAAAAAAAAAACCACACGTTACAAATCGAATTTTACCATTGTTTAAAACACTTATGAATACACGATATAAGATAAAAAAAAAATTAAAAAGAAAAAAAAAACACATAATTTATCGAGAACAAGTGATGATGATGATGATGATGACGACGATAATGATGATGATGATGATGATGAAATTGATGATGTTGATGTGAAAATTACGGGGTGAGTGGACTTAAATACATATTATTCTGCGTCGTTGTCGTGCGATGAAACTAACCGGCCTGCAGATGACGTCACACGTAATATTTCAATTCATATTATTATTGTATATGTATCGCAACGCATACGATCATCGCGCTATCTTTTTTCGAACGGCCAGCACGTATTTTTTTTTGTTTTTGTTACTGGAAAATGGTACGGAAATACTTTTTTTCCAAATCCGATTACCATTCGTGGTACAAACTTCGGGGTCGTTATAATTATTCATTTGAATATTGTATAAATACATTTTTTTTATCGTACAAAGTTTCGAACACATTTCGTACGATAGAAACATTTTTTTTTTTTTTTTGTAACTGCTGTACACATCTCATACTATGCGACGTCCGTGAACATATTCAGTGTTGCAGAACCGTGGACATGTAAGTGCCAAGTAGGAACAAGTTTTTAATCGTTGTTTGAGTTGCGCACGACAATGCGAGTACACGAATTAATTTTTAAACATGCGTGAAAACGGAGCAGGTATATCGTGTCGATTCTCTGTGCGGATCGCACGCCGCTGGTTATCTTTTGACCGCTTAAACGCAAAACGTTATTACGTTGACCATTTTACACTTTATAGCGTCTCAGCATATTTCTGAAGTTCAGTGGTCTACAGATATGTATGTCGAATAGGATTAGCCGTAACGGTCTTTTACTTATGTTCTCCGATCGGTCGCGCGATGTGCGTTCGTGATTTTGAATATCAATTCGGAAATGCACTTGAAATGGATTTCCCTGAAGCGTTTAAAACTATTCAAGATCACATTAGAATACATTTGAAATTTAAAAAAATTAGGTTAAGTACTGTATATTGGTTTAGGCATTAGAATGTCTAGTAGACTTTGACCCGTTGGTTTGAAACTTGTTTTCAATATACTTATCCCTATAATACTATATAGATGGATCGGTGCTTTGGGCAAAAAAATAAATACTGCGTAAAATGACTTAACCTTTTTCTCGTCCTCTCCTCTATAAATTTATCGAATCTTATGGAGCGAAAAAAAATTAATATTTTCGAAATAATGACATGTCATTGAGCGCGCTCAAACTTAGATTTAAGTTCACACCACGTACGCCGATCACTCTTAAACGTGATATTAGACTGTGTACAAAAAAATGAATATTATTTTGTACGCGTGTGTTGCATCGCACAGCAACGATTCGCCGCGGTGTCCGGTTTTCTGAAAACAATAAAAAATCTCACGTCCATACGTGTGTACATTCGGTCGGTTACAATAACTTAGGCATTGCGGTTTGAACACCAGATGAACGTATTCGTAACTAAATTTAACCATTGCTGATGGTCAACTAAAGGATTATTTCAAGTTTCGTCTTCTAAGAAATAGTTTCTCCCGCGACAACGATGTAAATAATGGTACATTACAGTGGTTTAAACTACGCAAATGGTACACGCGTAGTACCTGTTATATGGAGTGACCGAGGCACGTCGCTCAAACCGTTGACCGTAAGATGTTGATCCCGCAGTACACCATTATTGACATGGCCGTGTTCAGGAGGGGTGTTTTTCGGGTTCAACCACCCCCCGAAATTACATTGAAAAACATTTGTATTGACTTTCTTTGATCATCCTGAAAATCGTGAAAAAAAAAAAAAAATATTTTTATCTAGATATATTTTTTTTGCTTTTAAAGCCAAAAATAGAATACAATTGTAATAAATATGTGACGTTATTGTTATGGAGGTTTATAGACGCGTCAATAAATGAATGTTTCGTGACAAGTTTATTTTCGTTGTTTTCGTACCTATTCTTCGTATTTATTTAGTGTATCTTATCGGAAGACGTCGATAATATTTAATTCTAACTCTGGTAGACGTGCGTATTATTTCTTCATTTTGATTACAATTTTTTTTTTTGTAAAATAAATAAAAAAAAAAAAAACAGATGAATTTTGAATATTAATGAATAAAGTAGGTACATCTGTATTTGTACCTACAAAAATGATATGGTTATATTTAGTTCAAATTTTTTTAAATAATGTTATGTATTATATTAAAATGAACCCTCCCTTCTAAAAAAATGAAAGCTGGTATACGGCCATGGTATTGCTATATGGCTCGAGTATTATATGCGACCGACCGATAGCGCTGATGATACATCCTTATTGCGCTTTTGTATTCTTATATTCATACAAAGCACATACAGGGCGATGATAATTTCATATGACAAATTATATGTTAAAAAAAAAAAATTAGAAAATAATTTGATTATACTCGTACTATTCCGTAAAACACATTTATATTTTATATTTGTCTGTCATTTGCATATTTATAAGAGAACACCGCTGCAACATGGTGAATTCTGGTCACTTTGTTTATAAATTGTTTAGCTTTGCGCTTCACTTGCTGTGTATACGATAGCCGTGAACAGATGCGTATCGCAGCGCGCGATATCGCGAGTTTACGAAAAAGTACAAGTGCAGCTGCAGCGGGTTTACAATATGTAATTCAAACGTGCGCGTGCATAATACATCGATGTATTGTACATGAGTAGTGTTAGGAAAAATCACGAATAGAATATCTTACTGTTTTGTCCAAGAAAATCTTGAATAATAGATAAGAAGTAAAATATACGCGTGAAAACCGCACTCGAATTGGAGCATGGGAATGCGGAATGATTATCTAACAGAAATGTTAATCATGTTAATCTGTACCACGTATGCAGCTACGTTTTAATACATATCAACATTTTTAGTTAGTAGACTAACGTAAACGGATAAACATTGCTTTCCAAGCACTGAGTTTCATTTCATATATCAAGGGATTAAAAAATGTAACTTTTATTTTGCATTTTTTAAACTTATTACTTTTTAGAGTATTTTTTGAAATTTTTAATGAATTTCCATGTTTGTAAGTCATTTTTATTTAAGAATGAAAAAAATATAATAAAAATTAAAATCTTGTAGCTTCTAGCCCGCTCACGTATCAGTCTTATATATATATATATATATATTTAAATGTACGGATTATGTATCGTACAATTTAAATGTATATGTAAATGTGTATAATACGAATGTATTATTTATTTTGACAGCAAATTTTGTAAAATTTCAAGGGAAATTCAAAATCCGTGATCTGTACGTATACGTATATAAATTATCATTTACCATGTTAGTTACTATATCATTCAGTGAAGGTATTTAACACAATTATTTATAATTGAGTATAGATTAATTAATACTTCTGTCATCAAATATGAATTAAAATCACTTTTTTCAATGCATAAGTTTCAGCTTACAAAATATACAAATCTATTTATATTTCTTAAAAAGTCTTACCATTTTTAAACTGATACATTAGGTAATATATAACCTAATCTATAGGTAATCTATAATACAAAAACTAAACCATTAATATTTTAATGATGTTTGAGAACTTTTGGAGTTGAACAATAATAGTTTAATTATTATAAACTATTCATCCATTTTGTAGACAAAACACATACATTTTAACCGACAATTTTGATTTATTGATTATTATTATAATTTTAGAAATACAAAATCTTGATGTTAAATTAAAATTTCTAATTATAATTGGAATATATTTTTATGGTTTGATAAATTGTTCTTTTTTTATTAGATATTTATATATATATATATAGTTATAAAATGAACACATTAATTTTTTTTTTAAAAAATTTTAAATATAAAATATATACAATTTTTATTACAATAAGAAAATTATGTTTTATTTAGTTTTATAACATATGAAAAAGTACAAAACAGTAACAGTTTAGACATGGTAAGAATCATTACAGTATATAAAAAAATAAATGTATTGCAAAATATATGAAAAAAGGGTTACAAGCTCAAGTTAAATCAACTGTTTTAATTAGTTTTAATGTGTGAAGTAAATTGTCCCATTAAGAACATACTTTGAAAGTATATTCTTTCAAAGATTTATAAGTACCTTGACTTTATTGTCAATATTTTATGAATATCAATATGTTCTACATCTTTTATATTTGGGATTTCTCGTTTCGTTATACTATGTGGATTAATATGGTTTATATAGTTTTTATACATTTCAAAGTTAAGACCACACACAAGTCATTTACACATTTTATTTTCAATTAATGCTAAATGTTCAGAACGATGCATTTTCCATTCAGCAATTGATATAAAACAACTTCCACAAATTTTGCAGCCCAAAATAGGATTATAAATATCATTTAAATCATCATTATTCAAATCGCTAAGATCTGAACTGGAATTATTTTGGTTTATATCATTAGTTAACGTTTCTAGATTGTCTTCAAAGCTATCCTTGTTAATCAAATCGTCTACGTTTAAATACTCAATTGTCATATCTTCTTCAAAATGTTCATCGTTTACATACTCAACAGTCAAATCATCTTTAAAATGCTCTTCTTTTACATACTTATTGGTCCCAATGGGTTCACAATCATCATCCGTTATAATAGATATAGTAGGGGCAACTTGATCTCCAATGTTATTATTTAACCATTTACCTATACTTTTTTCATCATTATCAATCATTTCATTTACATTTACCAGAGTTTCATCATTAATATTTTTGATCAAGCAATGGACAATATTTTCTTTTCCTTTATCATTTATCAAGTCATTATCCATATAATTTTTCTTCAGTTCATTACATTTAAATTCACTATATTTTTCGTCAAGTTTTGACAGAATTGATTCTAATTCAGTTTTATAACGTTTATTTTTACCTGGTAATAATTGTTCGCGAAGAAGTTTCAAATCATTTTTTAGTCCTTCTAGGTCAAAATAAAAATCTTTTATAACAGAAGAATCAACTGTTTTCTCTTTTTTATTAGATTCCATTGGATCATCATGTCCAAAAGACTTTTCTTTTCCTTCAATATCATGTTTCCAATCGGTATTAAAAACTTTCCAAAACTTTTCAGTAACACTTTTCATATTAACAGACAAAGTTCCTTTCCTACCAACTTTAAATTTACCATTAGAAGGACCATCAATACTACTAACCAATAATGGGGTTTTAAATTCAGTCTTATCATTGACTATTTGTGCTATTATTTTTTTTGGTCTGCCTCGCTTTTTAGGCTCAGCAGCAATGTTCTTCTTAGGCCTTCCTCTTGGCTTTTTCACAAGAGGCTCATCATTATCTTTGGAATTATTTCTACGTTTTGCTCTAACAATTTTAGGTGGAATTACTACATAGTCCGTATAACATTTATTACGTGTCTGTAAGGTATTCAACATTTTATGATTTAATAAGTTATTCTTTAAATCATAGATATGTATATCTTCCATAGACTTTATTTTTATTTTTTTTACGTACTTGTCTACATTTTCGATGTTTCTTGGACTTCAAATACACAGGATTTGGACCATCGCAGGTTTTGACACAAATATCAGTACCAACATGATCTATGTATGACAATCTTGAGTCAAATTGTTTATAACATCTTTGACAAACAACATTTTTATGAATAAAATCAAAGTCTTTAGTTGGATACAGTTTTACATTATCTTTTTCCAAATAAAAATTTTCATATCCAGTTATTACACTCTTATTTTTTACAGAGAGATCAGTGCATGAATTTGATGAAGTCAACGTATGATATTCTAAGACCTAAAAATAAATTAAACATTTTTTTATGGTAGTTTAAAAAACTAAAGCATAATTATTTGTTTATAATTGTCATAACTTAACTAAGGGGCTGAATTTCAGCATCCTTGTAATGTTAGATACTTTATACAATGGATATTGGGCATTATTTATAATAACACCAGTTAATAAGCACTAGTATAATGGCTTAAGTTTTATGTAATTTAATAATTTTTTTAAAATTGTTTGTGTTATAGAATAGATATATACAATAAAGGTTTGACAATAAATGTTTACTGATTTATTTTTAACTTTTAAATCCAAAAGAACATAGTTTTAATTTTATAAATGTGTATACATATATAGTTTCTTTAAAATATTTTTCCAGAGTATGGTACCTTATATATTTCATTATATAATATATTAAAACCAAATTTGTCATTAAAGAAAACAATTTTTATATGAAACAACGAATCAAGTCTTAATTAAGGAATAATTTATTATTATACTCAATAATTTAAATTATGATATTTAAATGAATTATTAGAATTATGAATTATTAGCTAGATAAAATGTACAAAGAAAAAAATCGAATAAAATTATTTGATGTTATAATAATAATAAAAAGGCATGTATAAAACAGTATATTAACTGCTATTTAGTTTGAATTGAACTAATAATGTTGAATAAAGTAAAAAAGATAAAAATATATAAATTAGGAGTGTACTTGTAAGTAACTATTTACAATAGCTGAATATTTCATATTGTTTTATAAAAAAAAAAACTAAAATTATATCACAGTAATGGATAATGGAAATATATATAAAAAAAAAAAATGTATATGGAAAATGTATTACTTGCGCCTCTTTTATATGGAAAATAGGTGCAGATAATAGAAAATTAACAATGAAATAAAAATATATACTTCAAATATTTCAGTAGTAAAACTAGTTTGATGTGGAAATGTCTGTAATCATTATTCATAAACTTAATTGATATTACAAAAAATGTATCAAAAAGATTTTAGTAGACTATCATCATAATTATTTTATTTATTTATTTATTTATTTTTTTTATAATAGTTTAATCTGCACATTTCAATCAACATGATTATTATCTACTTTGAAATTACTATTACCTTGGGTGATTTATTTTCATGTGTTAGTGGTACAATTGGCACAAGATTTAACTGTCTCATAAATGTAATTTTATCCAAATCTTGTTCAATCATTTTGAAACTAAAACAAAAAATTTATTAATTTATAAAGATTATTCAAAGTTGAAACATATATTCTAAATTAAAATAGTTAGATAGGCGATATAGGCCCACGCCTAGGGCGGCATTTTTCCGGGACAATTTTAATGTATAAAAAAAAATATTTGATGTAATATTTACACGTAAGGGGCGACAAAATCTAAATTTCGCCTATGTTTGTTTAAACACTTGCGACGGGTCTACCGTATTTGAATATAATTATTTTATTTTTAAACGTTATTCAATCAGTTTGAATGACTTGTTTCAAAATAATGTACGAGGATAATATAGTTATTAAAAATTTATCTATATTTTACGAACAATTACAAACAGTTGATACTTACTTAATGATTGTTTATACTTATGTATGTACAATTAAACGAATATTCAAATAATACGGTGATCATGTGAATACAAATTGATTTGGAGATCGATAACGAATAATAAATTTTCGACAAAAAAAGTGTTGAACTAAATTAATCGAGTTAATATTTTATCCCAGGTTAAGATCAACTTATGTCCTTGGCAACGGATTACATTTAAGCCGCAATTTTTTTCTTTTGTTGTGATATAATATTTTATTTAATAATTCGGCAATTTATAACTTTAAGCTTTTTACTGATCAAATTTACGTTTCAAAAAAGAGCAAATCATTAATCTGAAAGATGATCTTTGAAACATATTAACGAAGTTTTATTAAATTTAGTTTATTGTTTGTTTTTAATTTTAAAAAGCTAGTTATAAAATATTTATCTTTGGAAATAGCTTAAATTCATACCTAAAAATCTTATTTGAAGATTAAGCTATTAATCTTTTGTATTCGTATTTAGTATAATCAGTAGGCACTGATTCTAATTATATACTGTTTTTGTATTCTTATTATGGTTTCTTAAATTTATAATGTATTGTAAATAAGTTTCTATCAATGATACATATCCTCGACACCAGTCACTATGGTATACCTAATACATTCGATATTTACTATTATTATTTAAAATGGAAAATTACACTAACTAATAACTAACTTTATTTTTCATTATTATTTATAAATCTAATTTACAACCTATATCACTTGGGCACAATAATTAGATGTGAAAAAAAGATTTAAATATATACGTTAAAAAAAAAGATACATCATATCCTATTAATAACATTTATATATAACACGTGGCATTTTTGAGGAAAGCAGTCACCCATTAGTAACACTTTCACATGATTATAATATTTATTTTATTATAATTGTTTTTTTCTTTTATTTAATTAATTAGGTATTAGGTATCAAAAGGTCACGACACCACTTCCGTTTTAACCGTCTCAGGGGATTACCGGGGATTGTAGGATTAGCTAGATTTCTAACAAAAGGATTGGGATGATGTAAAGTGCAAGCATGGATACATTTATAATATGCTTTAGTTTCTTTGTAAACTATAGGTATTTTAAGGTCTGTACGAGTATGTATGGTATAGTTAGAGATGTAAGAAGGAGCATTTAATAATTTACAAAGTGCTATATTTTGAATTGTTTGAATTTTGTTTATATTATTAAATATCGTGACGGTACAGCAAATTAAACTCGTTTTAATTTGTTCTCGATCTTGTTTGCGTGATTGCGTTATTTCACCAACTATAATTGTATTTGAATTTTACTAGTACCATATTTTTTGTACTTGTACACTCATTGTTTCATGATATAAAATTAAGTAAAATTATTTTTCTTGAATTTGAATGTAATTATACAAAAAATATATTTCATATACTTATTTTATTTAATTATTTATGTTAACTAAAGGAAAACTAAACGATTATTTTACCAAACGAAGTAGAACAAATGATGAATCTCAACTAATCCCTAAAAAATATAAATTCAGTGAAAAGGGGTGTGGGGGTCAAAGGCTCCCGCGTCTGTGTTAAGTCAAAAATGAATTATCCCCCCCCCCATTCAAACAAACTGAGCACGCCACTTCCAGCCATTAATTTTGCTTAAAAAAATTGGAATCATCAATAATTAAGAAACAGCTCAAAAGTCTTGTCAGTTATTAAGTACAATTAAAGACGCTAAATTTATTA
>JASXSY010002105.1:0-56708 GCA_034509805.1 Sipha maydis
ATATATCATACCACTTTTTCTTCATAATTATGGTTTAAACTTTAAAGTAACAATAATATAATCAGGTACGCATAATACATTTAACTATTAATTACATATCGTGTAGGTACATAAAAAGTAGTTGACACAATTTAATATTAAAATGAAGAAAAAATTACTATATAAGAAATTATATTATCGCCAATTTAATTATTACTATTATCATTAATACCACTAAAAAATGTAATTTAGTAGAATAATTTCAACATAGTCATTTAATTTAAACAAGAAACATATTGCATTTAAAAGGGAAAAATAAATATTTTTTTTCAAATATATTTTTCAGTATTAGTATAATTTATGTTACCAAATATTTGCATGTCCAGTTTAGTGCTTACTTTTAAAAAAAAAAAATAGTCAAAAATATGTACCTACTATCGTGGTCATAATTTTAAATTAACGTTTTAGATTCTGAACGGAGTGATGAAATCTATTGGTTTTACAATGATGAGTGTTTTTTTTTTTTATTTTTTTTTTTTGTGTCTGACGACACCTTTTTTGGTAGTAAAAATGCTTCGATTTGCTTATGTAGCAATTTTTCTGAAAGGAAAGTGAATGTAGATGGTATTTTGGCTAGTCAAAAATCCAACTTTTTCAATACTTTTTAAAAAAATCGAAAAAACCGATAAAAAAATTTCGAAAAAACGGGAAATTTTACGCAAAATCACGTTTTTACAAATTACATTTTTTTTTAAATGCTCTAACTCAAAAACCAAAATTCGCAATAACTTGAAATATTCACCAAATCTTTATATTGGCGTTCTCTATACATGGTTACGTTTTCAAAGTATTTTGACTTATTTATAGACAATTTAAATTTTCGATTTTTGTAAAATTTTTGTTTTTAAACATCTATCAAATTTAATTAGCAGACCGAAAACTCTTGAAAATTTAATACAAGGTTCATAATAAGTTAAACTTATCGTAACTAAAAAATATCGGTGATCGGTTTATAAAGACTAAATTTCAAAAGTTGTAAATTTTAGTTCTTAATAGTTAAACAAAAAAATTTCTGTTCGTGGCTATAACTGTGAAAAATTATTTAAACTCAAATAGCATATTGTGCATGGAATATTACTTAAAGTAGTAACAATTACTTAATTATAACTATTCAAATTTCACTTGCAATAATGATACTTTTAATCAGTATAATTATTTTCTAATTATAAATAAAAATAATATTTCAATTCAGTGATATATAGTTTTCAAAATAATTGTTATAATAAGTTTTATATATAGGTAGGCAGTTAGTAGGTAGTTCTTGCACCGAATTATTGCGATAGCCATAGTGGATTATGATGGGGGGAGTAATGGATAGTGGGTAGGTTCTATAAAAATGTTATATTTGTCAAACCGAGTTTTTATAATTTGGTACCACTGTAAGTAAACACAGATAAGAAGTCGATAACTGTCATATCATAAAATATTCAAAATAGTCTTAAGAAAATTTCTATCCTTCATATTTAAAACTTATATAAATTACAAACATTGATCAACACTTATTACTATAATAGAATACAATTATTATCTTGTTTTATAAAAATCTTTATTAGGTATAAATTTGAAATTTATTAACTGAAGCAGTATTGTCAATAAATAATAATTATTATTAATTGAATGCTGTGCAAATCAAAAATAGTGAAAGTTATCCTTATCATTACTACTTGTATTATAACTAATTCAAAAATGCTCAATGATAACGATTAAAAATGTCATGATAACATTATTTTTATAAAAGGTCATGCATCAAAATCATTTTCTAGTTCTTTTATCGGCAAGATTTTTTAAAACAGATCAATTTAAAGTTTTCCTGTTAATTGTAAATATCTATATGAATAAACTTGTAAAATCTAACAACATTATTATTAATTTTAAAAGACAAATTTTAATTTAGATTTTTCAGTAATATGAACTAGATAGTTTTCTCTAGAATAACGAGTGAAATATGACAATTGACTATAATAAGTACCAGTTATAAAGGTGATTTTAATTTATCTAACTGCTCGAAATTACCTTCAAAGTCACTCAAAAATCATAGTAATTTTGATATTAATTATAAAAGATAATTATAAAAAGTCTTTATAAACATTGTCTACTATAAGTATTATACAATTCAGCATCAAAGTTTTATATAAATATAATAACATTCAAATATAGCTTTTATATTTTTTGTTGAAATATTTTCAAAAACTTTAAAAACAAAAATAAAAATTGTATAGTTCTTTCATTGTCCAATTTCGAATAAATTAATACATTTATTATTTTTAAAAATAATCATTAAACAAATAATTATTATTAACTAAAACCTTATATGAAGAGTGAAGTAATTTAAATTATCCGTGACCTTAGGGTAAATGATCATTACGCTTACAAACGTTGACCTCTAACATCAAATCAATCTGTATTCTTTCCATACCTATAACTCATTCACCCTTGTAGCACATTATTTTAAAACCAACTCATATTTTACGATTTTCTTAAATGTTTATTTTATTTTATTCTAGCTACTTATATTTTTTTAATTACCTTTAAGTTATTCAACTATATTATTGTACTTAAATAATTTCGATATATAAAAATAAAATACAATAATTTCATCTCATAAGTTAAAAGTATTTTTTAATTTAATAGTTATTCATAGAAATATTTTCTATTTATGTAATATTTTATGATGATTTAGTTGTCAATTTAAATTCAAATAATTTTTACAATAAGAAAAATAATCAATAATTAAATAAATATATTCGTGATTTAAAATAAGTATTAATATTACTTCCTTCCATTTATCTAAGCTTCAATAATATTCAACATCTTCACCAATAAAGTCGTGTCTCTCCATCCTTCTATGTCTTATTTTATTTCTTCGCTATTTTTTGTACTTAGAATTTAAAAATCCCTATTGACTCCATCCATCCTAAGGCGTCCTAGTAGCTTGAACCTATCAAGAATCCATTTTGTTGAATCTCAAATTGCTTGACCTTTTGATCTCTATACATTCCATACCCAAATTATATTTTTCCCTTTCATTGTTATCACAGTGTGCACTTTCCGAGTATATTCCTAAATTACTTCATATTTTTCTGTGATTCCCATGCGCTAATAATTTGACTCTTTTTTTTCATATTATATTATTTTTAGCGTGGACCTACTTAATATTTTTCTTGTTTACAGAACTATTATTAATATTAAATCAACATAAATTCATACTTACAAAACTATATACTTATAAAACTAAAAATAACTAAATAGTAAAATTAAAATAAAACTTTCTGGGAAAAGTTTGAATATAGATTTAGATGATTTAAATGTAAAAAAGTTTATCAAACTATGTTTTCGGAGTTGAAAATGTAATACTAAAAGATCTTGCCTCCGAGTTTATAGCACATAAACTTAAAAGCTTATATTTTTTAGAGAATAAAGGTTGAAGTTTTTTATTAAAAAAAAAAAAAAATAGTATATGTAGGATGTAATAAAAATAGACAATAATAATTATGATAATATTAAAAAATAAACTGTTTTTATTAATAACACAATAATATTATAAAATTAACATTCATAAGTCTAAATCAACTTTTTAACTAATGAAAATTCCACAAAGACAAACAATAAATCTTGAAAATAAAGTTTTTACATTTTTTATTTTTTTTTGTGTTTACACTGAGGTCACAAGTCCAACATTATTGCTTCATTAATTTTTCATTTCATTGTGTCGCTTTCCTGCTGTTAAACAAATTGCTACACTACTCAGCAACTTAGCAATTCAACATTATTATATAAAGGCTACTGACAGAGCCATCAACAGTTGTTGACATATCAAAAAATCAAAATTAAATTGCTTACATGTATATTTTTTCAAAGAACTATCATGAATGCATCGTTCACTACACCGTTAACTATTATTATTAATCTAAATTTAAATCAATGGAAGATCGCCTTAAATATAAAACGACTTAAAATACTAGCAGTTGTGACATAATACAATTGTATGAATTTAAGTAAATAAATAATTGGCTCATCGTTTAAAATTAGATAGGTAACGTTTAAATATTTTTAAGTATTATAAAAATAAATCACCAACCAATAAGATTCTCTATTATTTTTTATATATAGTTATATATATATTTTTTATATTGTATATTATATTTTATTTTATATTTGATATTATATAATATATATATAAATTATATATTTATAATAGAAAAAAATTCAAAAATACACACAGTTAAAACATTATAACTACAACTTAATGCATTTTTTAATTAGTTAACTAGGCGACACAAATATCGCCCAGTGATTATACTCTGTCGACAGTATTTTGAAAGATAGGGCGATATAAAGCGAAACGAACGTGTAATACTATGGTATCATACAATGAATATTTTGAGAAAAACATTTTTTGTCGCCCAGTGAAAATTCCTTATAAAATGCACTGCTTCAACTACACATTCATCTAAATATTTTAAGTACACAAAATAATTTTATATTTGATTTTATCTAATTCTCTCTTTACTTTTGAAAATAATCACTTATAAATAGTTACCGTAAGTTGATAAATAATATACTCCGTAAATCAAAGGATAGATTTTTAAAAATACTGTAGTTAAATTATGTGCATTTATCTTACGTAAAAAAAAAAACAAAAAATATTTTATTTATATTAAACTTACTCTTCTATAAACCAAGAGTAATATGATGTAGAGCAGTTGTGATTATCACAAAGGTAGTCAAAGTTGTAGCCATCGTAATATTATCTAAAGTAAATTGTCAATGAGCCATATTTACGTAAGATCAATCAATTAATTATAAGAGCTAATTCATTATATAATGCCAATTCTGTACTGTACATAGCAAACGATTATATTATGACAATCTTTGTATCAGCAAGTCCTGGTAATTGTTATTTTTTAATCTTTGCTTCAACTATCATTAGTTAATACTTATAAAATATTATTCTAAATACTATTTTTATCGGAACGATTAAACTAGTAAACCTATCCTATAGAAATGCTTATATACAAGTATATATTCGGCCAACATATTTCATTAAACGCTTTCAGTAGGTAATAAGAACGCATGATACTACGTTCTAGTGTTCTTTTTATTATCATAGACTAATAAAGTACAAATAAAAATTCATTGATTTTTAAACATTTTTCTACCCAATGGTTAAAGTTATTTACTCTAAATTTTTCTAAATATCAGTTATCAATATCAATAAAACTATTGATCTGAATGGGTGCATTTTAATTAAAGTGATTAAAATCCATTTATGTACATTTATCTTTTAAAATTACAATCTTCCATAAATTATTTTCAGACATCATTTTTTTAGAAAGTATTAGTTTGGTTGATAATGACAACTATGATTTTATATAAATATACAAATGCATAATTATACATGTATAATGAATTTAATAAATATTATATTTTATTTTAATTTGAGCTTTGCAATTTTATTATTATTATTATTATTTTTTATAATTATTATTATTATTATTATTATTATTATTATAATATATTTTTACTAAGTAATATACCTGACATAGTAAAA
Organism: Sipha maydis; assembly: GCA_034509805.1. Lineage (NCBI taxonomy): Eukaryota > Metazoa > Arthropoda > Insecta > Hemiptera > Aphididae > Sipha > Sipha maydis. The sequence continues at coordinate 5,591 of JASXSY010002105.1, forward strand.
AAATTAAATGTACCTAAGTATTATAAATTAATATAAATTAAGTAATATAACATAAATTAAAAGTTTATAGGTTATATACATTTTTGATACTTAGATAACAAAAATAATAATTTAATAAGTAATAAAACTGTAGTAGTAATCATTTTAAAACTTAAAAATTGATACGATTTATTGAAAAATGTGTATTGTAGATGTATATCTACCGCTTTAGAAATGCTGGTAATCAATATATTGTATTCCTCTTTTATTAAAAATCAATGAATAAATAAAATACAAATATGATATGTAACTAGTACATATTGATTAAATAAAAGTAATTTAAATAATTATTACTACCATATGCAGCAAATAAAAATGTAATAAAAATAATAAATGTTATACAAAAGTTCTAAGTCATTAAACGACCATAAATCATATAGTCTCTCTCTCTCTCTCTCTCTTTATATTTCTATATCTCTATATATCTATACATTATCTATTTCTATCTTTTTTCATTTTGTCTAGCAAAGCATTTAAATTCAAAACAGTGATGTGTTGACGCCCCTATATGGTGATGACGGTCGCGATGGCCGCAAGAAAATCATGTCGAAACGTTAATTAAAACGACAACACTGTCAATACTAAATTCAACCTCGCTTCACACGTCATCTTGCATTCACTAAATTGTTGATTTAACACTGTTCGCCTCATCGATTTCCTATCATTCCAATGTTTTGTTTTCTGATAGATGTTTAGTGTTCAAATTGAAAGTTGCTAAGTATAAAAATACATTAACATATTAATTACGATTGGTCGACAGTTATTTAATTTAATAATAATTATATATTTCTTTCCATTTAGATCAATAGTTACATGATATACGATAAATAATGATTCCTATGAGGTCACCATATGAAGATGAAAACGTTAAGCAATAAATTAGTAATATTAATATTATAGTTATTATGAGAACCAATAATACAATTCAAATATATAAATAAATAGTTAATATGTAGAAATACATAGATTAAATAAAACAAATAAATAGAAAAATTAAAATTTTTAGACTTTTGAAAAATACGAGTATGTATTTTATGACCAATTTTGAATTAAAAATGTATCGTTAGATAAATCACAAAGTCGAAATATTGTGACTGAATATGAAAAAATTAATGAAGGAATAAATTGAGAAAAATTTATATTTCAATTATTTATTTAATTCAACTTATAAACTATTTATTTATACATTAATTTGTGAATATTAACCACTTATTAAATTTTATTATTTTCTTATTACAATTCAAATAACATCAAACTGTAAACTTTTATCTTGAATAGATTCTATGAAAACTCAAATATGAATAGTATAAAGCATAATTCTTAGTTTTGTTTTGTATAATATTATAAAACTTCATATTATTTATAGTATATAATGAGCCTAATCTAAAAGTTATTTCCTTGGCAGTATGATTTGTTTCATTTTTTCCCATTTATTATTACATACACAATCTATATCTCAAGAGTAGAATAATAATTTACTTCATTAACAATTTTACAACCGATTTTATACATAGGTATTTAGCAATAAACTTTTTTTGTAGTACTAACAACAAACATAATTATTTTTCCAGATTAACTATTCACAAGCTTATACAAATGTTAAAAACCAAAATATGAGATGTTTATTCTTCATTTCACATTATACAAATAATTCAAATAAACTATAACTCGTTCAAAAATAATGTAAATAAAATAACTTCAAAATAACGATACATTTCATTGTATTTTTAAAAGCATATCGTTAAATTATATAATATAAATAAATGTATTAAAATATCTAAAATGTAATGATATTATATTAATATTATAAAACTTACGCTACAATGTTCTAAATAAATTTATTTAGTTTTCTTTTTTTTTTTATGTTTAATTTTCAAAAAACCTCAATTTAGTGTAATTTTAATTTTTAATATAAGCTATACATTAATTTCGATTATCATATCAAATAATACATTATCAATTCTATGATATCAATATGGTAATTTTTTTTTCAAAAGTATTAACACGGTTTGTAATAAGTAATATAAGGAATTCGTTTTGGGTAAATTGATTTAAGTATTACTATAACGTTGACTTCGATATTAATTATAGAGTATTCTAGTTAAATGCATAGTTTTCTTTTCAAAATTAATATTTTAGCATATTTCTGGCATCAACCTTAATAATGTATTAAATATTGTATAATTAGCTCTTAATTTAATATTTTCTATACAATTCAATTGATTTATTTTTGTGGAATAGTTTTAAAATCATTTAATTATGAAAATCGATTGAATTTTAGATTAAAAATGTATACCAAGTGGTTAAAAAAACTATAAAAAAGCTTCAAAATGTCATCGTTTTCATCCATCATTGCCAATATAAAATTAATTTTTTCTTCATCGAGTGCTTTAACAAATAAAGGACTACGATAGGGAAAGAATTTGCTTGTTTTAAATTAAAAATGAAAGTAAAATAATAGAATTCCAACAATTTTTAAAAATAATGTATGATTATTTCTCTAGATTTAACGTGAATCCATTATTTTGGCTCACTATTATCATGTATTTAAATTACGATTTTGAACAGAAAAAGTGAAATTCCCGTTCACGGTGTAGGAATATTAATTGTGCGCAATTATTGAGATCATCGATATGTATGTCTAAGCTCTCAATATATCTAAACAGTGGAGCATTACAAATGGGATACGCAACTGTGTTTGAAATGGGATCAAAGTTAACTTCTGATAAATGAATAAGAATGAAGAATTAAACCCAGAAGAACTCACAAAACTGATCTAGATTAGAAAATTAATTTAATGAAAATTTTATACACCTTAGAAAAAATATTAAAAAATATTAAAGTAAAACCACTGCTATTCGTATTTTATTATAATCTGAACTATAGCAAAAAATTCAAGTTTAAAACCTACGGCACTATTTAGTTGGAAGATTCGACGTACAGCTTTTTAAATAAAATTAGAATGTACAATTACCATGAAAGTTTTTACCCGTCAAAAATATAATTAATTCTATTATCAACAAGCTTTATTGACTTTTATAAAATATATATATATATACAGTAAAACCTTTCTATAATGAATCCTCTATTAAACGGAATCCTCTCTATAACGGACAATTTCAATAGTCCCGGGGCAAATAATATATAAAAATTACCTCTCTAAGATGGAACCTCTACAAAAAACGAAAACTGATAATTTTCGTGATCCAATTAGTAAAAACACTCTCTCTTAATCGGAAAATAAAATTGTTTGGTCCCAAGCGATTCCGTTATAGATTTTACTGTATGTAATACTACGAATTTCTATCCCATTAGTCAAACTTCTTATTATGATTATTATAATATAATAATCATAATAAGAAGTTTGAGTATTTATATATTATATAAAATGAAAAACTAAAAAAATTATTGATTTCAATATAAATCGCGGTGTACGAATTATAAGTTCTATAATTAGATGCGAATAACATTTAGATTGAATATAATATGGCTTTTTGTCAATACATCTTCCCTACGCTCGGTTAATTACAAAATAAATCGTATTCAAAAAAAATATCACACCCCGTGAACAATCCATATATTATACGAGTAACACTGTTCATTATTCGTTACTACTTCAAGATATGTTTTTTTAATTTTTACGATAGTGTAACATGAAAATTAAATTACAATAAAAATAGTGCTCATAATAAATACTAGAAATATATGAAAATCACTTGTACGAAAAATATCTGGTTACCAATAGCCAGTATTGGACTAGATAAAGATCTAGATAAAGATATCTACATGAATAATTAACTATATTTTATCTTATCTACATAGTTTAAAGAACAATTATTTGTTATATTATCTTAGATAATATATAAATAAAAGTGTTTAACTAAATAAAAGAATTTTTGGCTGCGTACGAGTTGATTCCCGTGTACCTGTTTACCTGCACCGACACCGTTGAGTTGATTCCCGGGTCATTAGAGGATACGTACGAGTTGATTCCCTATTGTTGTATATCAATTATCAATAGATTGCACGAGTAAAGAGTTTACAACCGTAAAGAGTTCAACCGTCACACACAACTCGCTCTTATGTCCACCGAGATCACGCGCGAATTTGATAATCAAAGATTATCGTCATTATAATAACCTACGTATAAATATATACATATATACAACATACCGATTTTATAAAGCAAATACAAACAACGTGCAACGGTTACACAAAAATTACTATATTTGACCGTCAAATTTAAAATGAATAATACTTTAAAAATAATTTTCTTGATTTTCAAAAAACACCACAAAAAATAAAACATAACGAATACCGTTTTTAAATGAATTTGACTGGTCTGTTATCCTGACTATAGGATAAATCCAATTATGTTAATAAATTTATTTTTCTGTTATATAATTAATTTTTTCTACGTAAATCACAGATTTTTATTAAAAAAAAGTTATTGTGGTTGGCTTTGATTTATATTTCCTTGGTCAAAAAATATTATCACCCCGTCTCTGATAAAACAAATAACAATTTTTAAGGAGTTAATGCTTATTTTTACATATATACATATTTTAATTATTTACGCACTTGAAAATTCTCAAGAAGTTTTTTAAATTATATAAACTGAAAAAAGTACAAACTTATATTAAGACTATATGTATAGCATAAGATAAAAAATTATGTAAAATAATACCGATTTTCTAACTGCTGGTTCCTCGGGTGTATACATGTTTTTTTTTTTTTGTATTATTTTGTTTTCGGAATTATATTTTTTAAATTGTAACATTTAATACAAAATAAACTTGTAATTGATTTATAAAAAATGAAAAAAATTATTTAATTACATATTATACGAGCCAAGGAAAACAATATCTACAACTTATGGTATTAAATTAAAAATTACCAACTATTGTTTAAAAACTGATGTGCGGGACAGATGTTATCGTCAAGCACGGTTTCTAACTGTTGACCGACAATTAAAGTGCCGGAAGGTCTTACAAAATACATTTTGTTTATTGAATGAATGAAAAATATTTATAAAATTAGGTCTTTTTTAAAAAAGAAATATTATCTATTTTTCCATATAAATGTAAACTTATTTATTTTTCATTGTAAAAAATCTTATACACGAATTCACATAAATACACATACAATTATAAGGCACCATTACTTTATTAATTTATTCATAGAAAATACGATACGACAGCTAACAAATATCAATCAACATGTATCAAAACATTAAGTTTATTTATAAAAACGCTAAATATTCAGTAAATATTGTACATTCATTTAATTAATAAAATCACATTTATAAACATTACTATAAACTAATTATGTAATTGAACATTACTTATATAGTAAAATGTCCAAAATATGTAAATTATAAATAGTAAGCAGTTCAATAGCATTACATATCTATAGAGTCTAATTTATGAGTCACACTGTGAACAAAGTAATATTTAATAAGTCTCATAATTATGTATTATAACAATACAAGTTTCTATACTTACTTAATATCTATATTTACTTAATAGAACAAAATATTCACTGTAATATACCTCGGAAAATTCTTAAATTTGTGGTATAATAAGCTCAAAAAGTTGAAAAAATATATTCTATAATAAAGATGGCAAAATATTTTATAGATTTTTATTGATCGAATTCTTAGTTTTTCTAGGTTGTTATGATCGATCAAAAATAAAAAAAATAAATAAAAGATCATCACTGATCAAAAATATATTTTATATTCATTCATGGATGCTGTATTGACGCGGTCCCGGGGTAGGTGGAGGTACATTACATACACCACTATCGCGGACTGCGCCTGCTCACTACCCAACCACAACCCGGATGAACGACAACACCGACCCGGAAAAACCTCACTTACCTCGTACATCAATCAGAGGGGGAGGATCGTTGACGAAACCGGTGACGACGTACTCACCGTATCTACAGAAAAGCTGTGATATCACTAAAGTCATACGACACACACCTTTTCTCACGTCTATATCATTTATTTTATACATGTGCTATGTGCTTTTTATTTTTAATAAAAGTATGAATTGGTTTTTCATTATTTTTAATATGTATATATATAGGTATACTTTTTTTAATAACCAACTAACATAATTAACTAATATATATTATGACCAGTGTTGGGAAATATCTAGATAAGTTATCTAGATAAAAATTATTTATATTTTATCTTATCTAGATAAATTTATACTCAGTTATCTTTATCTTCATCTAGATAAAAATCTTGTTATCTATCAGTACCAATCTAGATAATTTATTTAAATAGAATAAAAATAAAATTTAAAAATTTAAAATGTTTCTATATTTTCATTTTTACATTTTTCTGTACATCATATACCTATGACACAGATAATAACTGACAAGATGACAATCTTCTTATGAAGTTTATTTAAAAAAAAAAATTATTTAATATTTTATGTTTATTAATGTTTGAAATGAGTTTAAAAAATGATATTTATTTTATAATGTTTTTAACTATGAATTTTTTACCTATTATCTGTAGGCTGTAGTATCCTGAATATTTTCAAAATCAAACATGAAATTATCTCATATTTATCTAGATAAAAATGTAATTATTTTTATCTTTATCTAGATGAAATTTAGTATAACTATCTTTATCTGTATCTAGATAAGAATTAGTATAGTCATCTTTATCTTTATCTAGATAAATTATTAGTTATCTATTCCCAACACTGATTATGACCGGCTTGATACCGAACGAATATCACACGTACCGCGTCAGTATGTTAAACTTCCTTTATTTCTTCCATTTAGAATATTAATAAATAATAATAACTTTAATTTGACAATTTTACATAACACATATTTAAGTATATTTTTCATCAATTTATACAATCGCGATAAATACCGTTAATTAATACGGAGTATCCATTAGATTACGTATACTATGCCCATTTAAATATATAATTGCGTTTTTCATAGTTATTTTTTACTATATACCAATGGTAGCCAACAAGTCAATCGTGAATTCAAGACAATCGTAACTCCCTTTCATTATTTTTTTTCATTTATTCAGAAAAAAACGTAAATATTTTTTTTTTTTTGTAAATTTTTATATTTTTGTTCAATCCCAAATATAAAAATTAGATTAATAACAATTGATGAAGGCAATATATAGTAATACATAACTATAAAAAACGAAATTATGTACTGAGATCTAATAACTATGTAGGTACTAACTGTGATCGTAATCTAATGAATGTTCTTTGTTAAATAACGGTATGAAAAATATACTAAAATATGTGTTAAGTAAAATTGTCAAATTAAATTTATTATTACTTATTAATATTGTAAATAGAAGAAGTAAAGTAGAAAAACATACAAAAGAGTGGCCGAGTGGACTAAGGCGTCGGCTACGATACGTACCGTCGCTGGTTCGAACCCGGCCACGGGCAGTCTCTATGCTTGGACAGGAATCAACAACTGCCTTTGGAGAGAGATTGCCATCCCCCCCTCTCCGGGACCTACGGCTGTCCCAATAAAAATTCTGCCAACCAGGCGGTCCGAAATTGTTAGTTATATACTCGGTCACACACCTGCCACTTGAGTATTTATTACTATTAATACTATAATATACTATTGTTATCAATACAATTTTCATATTCGTGAGTTGAATTAAGATATAAAACTAAAAAAATAAATGATTATATTTTTTTCTGAAAAAATGAAAAAAAAAAATGATAGAGAGTCGTGATTGAGCTGTTAGCCACCCTTGTTCTATAAGACAAATGTTATTTAATACCTTACCGATTATATAGTATGAAATGTATTATAATTTTAATTTACACTTTTTTTTTTACTTAGGCTTATGTAAAAATTGTCACTATTTGATAATATAATCTAAATATACTCGTAAAAAATTAAGTTGTATATAAAATGAAAAAAATAATTAGATGCTTGGTTTAAAAAAAAAAGGTTTGTTAATTACTTTAATTATAATCGAAAATTTACTTATCCGGGTAGATTCGATGAATGACGTATCTCAGGTTCCCTTCAAACTTAGATTTACATAATTTCTACAAATGCAGAGAGAACAAAACTATTCTGAATAATTATTAGTGTAATATGTGTAAGAATTTAAACAATTTGTATCTAATAGATTAATAAATGAAATGTAATACATAATTAAACCATATTATTAGGTATTATATTATAAAGTCTTAAAATAAAATATTCAAGAATTGATTTCATTACGATTATTGCTTTTAAGGCACACTAATCGATTAAAAAGAAAATAATATTTAGGTACTATCAATATTCATAAATGTAATAGGTTTAACCGTTTATCGAACTTCAAAATTTGATTAAAAAATTGAGTACCCTTTAATAATATTATATTAATCTTATATAAGTATTTATATCTTTGAAAAAATAACATAGGATTAACCTTACATACTTATAAGTTAATTTGTACAACAGTTAAAAGAATTTTTTAATGATTTATAAATGTAAAATCTGACTTATGGAAGTTAAAATAATATGTTCCTAACTTTTTACTAAAACCTTATACATATCAGTTAACATTTTGTTTTAATTACTTTATTATAATTATGAAACTTCCATCCAAATCCTTGTGGTATACTCCGCAAAATGTGATTGCTGTGTATCAAATAAGTTTAATTAAAATTATGTAATAATAATCTCAGAATAAATATTGCGACTTACAAATAATATGAAGTCATTTTTAATATATTTCTTCAATATCATTCAAAATGTTTACAAATAAACTTTGAAATATGTGTTAATTCATTACTATTATTATTATTATTTATTTACCATTAATCACATTTATTAACACAAAATCAAATGTAAAAAATTAATCTCCTTGATTACATACATTTTTTTAACGTTTATTATTTTATTTTGAACATTGACTATATCAATAATTGATATAGTATAATATAATTTAATATATATATATATAATTATTATATTATAAAAATGATTGGTAATATTGGAATCATAAACGTATTAAAATAAATAATTTATCATACATATTATATTTAAAATTACAAAAATATATTAGTAAACCTGACTTTAATTCAACCTTAAACTCCACAAGTAAAATTATAAACAAAAATAATAATAATAATAATAATGGAAATTTGGTTAAAAGAAATTACAAAAATAGATACTTTCCTACAAAAAGTAACAAAATAAAAAAGTATATTTTATCTACAAGCAATAAAGAAAATCTTAAATACGATTTGAAAAATTTGGGCAACAATTTTTGATGACATACCAGTAGTTTAAGTCCCTACTTCTACTCACGGTTAAATATTTCTGTAACTAATAGGTAATTCTAAGTGATAAGTTATTTTGCACACCAAAAACTTAATAATTTTGATCACTTAAAGTTACAATTATGTTAAACTTGTGCATGAGATTTATGTAAACTATTTTAGCATTATCGTACTACTTCGAATTTTGACAGACGATATTTATATAAATTGTTGTAATAAGTCCGATCTCTTGTTACATAATTATATAGAACATGAGCGATTTCACTATAGTTTTATAGAATGATTTATATATTATATATAATATATAATATATTATACATAATATTATTATATATATTATATTATATATAATATATATAATATTATATATGATATTATATTATATATGATATTATAATATATATTATATTATATTTATATATCTATATATATAAAAATGGAGACAAAAAATTTGAAATTGCATCAGTTGAGAACTGCTGGGCCGACTATCTTGATTTTTTTTTTAAATGATAGAGAATGTCGTGGAGCGGGTTTATAGGGTTTATATATGGATTTAACTCTACCCCCGGGAGGTGGTCAAACAGGAATTTTGAGATTTACGATAGAAATTTTTGTTTTGTTTATAAATGGTTGCTATGGGGGTTATAAGATTTGAGAATAATATTTATTTATTAGTGGTTAATATAATGAATTACCCGACGTTGCAAGGTAACCAAAAAAAAAAAAACATAAATAAGTACTTTGAATATTTTCTATTTGTTTGTGTCATTAAAAATGCCAAGAAGACGCCAGAATGCCAATTTTTGTCGTAGAACAAATGCAGCTACAAACATGAGAAATAGAAGAGCGCAAATAACAGACGAACAATGCCAATCCAATAGTGCGAATGCTTCGTAGTTGACTCACGCAGAGCAAATGACCAACTACACCAACAGGTACATCGAACATTTATATCTGATTCATTCCTGCGTCTAGCATTCCAGTATGAGCCCGATATTGAATATTATGCTCATTCAAAAGTAGTAATTTGTGCTATGGACAAGGAATGCCCGCACTGCCATGCTTTTAAATTCAAAAATGAGCCAGTCGGGATGTGTTGCGCGTCAGGAAAAATGCAACTACCTGAATTTGAAACATCACCTGAACCATTGAACGGTTTACTTATCGGTACAGATCCAGATACTAACGTGTTCCTGAAGTCAATTAGAACATTCAATTCATGTTTTCAAATGACATCGTTCGGAGCAACAGAAATAGTTCGAAATACTAATGCAAATGGTCAACAGTACAATTCTACACTACGGATTTTAGTACGTTAAGGTTAGGTTAGGATTATGTATTAATTGATTATATTAATCCACCGTATTATGTCAAACTTGGTATAACTTTGATACTTTATAAGATTTAAATCATACACTAAGGTACGTACAAACAGCACTAGGTCCGCGATCTACCGCATTTTGATTGCCTACCTGATAATATACTGCTGTGAATCAGAATTTTTATTCCGGAGAGAAAACTTAAGATAAATCTAGAACATCATCCACCGAATATTAAATAACGAGTTGAACAAAGTTAGAGTCATATAGAGTTGGTATATTTAACGAACAACGAAGTGCACGGGATCAGCTAGTTATTTTATAAAATGATACGACATGTATAGTAAGTTGATAAGCTAATAATCTTGAATAACGAAACTATGGAAGCACTAATAACATTATTTAAGAGTCCTGAGCATTCACAAGAATACGTTACTTTCTTCAGATCCAATTATAAACGCTTCTATGATTTAACGCGTTTTGGATTACACTTGATAGTATGGTTTCAATAGACGATAATCATTTTCAAAAAATGTATTCCAATATTTTAGATTCTGAACGGAGTGATGGAATCTATTGGTTTTACAATGCTGTGTATTTTTTTTTAATTTTTTTTTTCTTATTTTTGTGTCTGACGACACCATTTTTGACAGTAAAAATGCTTCGATTTGCTTATGTAGCAACTTTTCTGAAAGGAAAGTGAATCTAGTTGATACTTTGGGGGGTCAAAAGTAAAAAATTTTCAAGATTTTTTAAATGCGACGAGAAAACCCCTAAAAAATTAAGGGAAAACGGGAGTTTTTACGCAAAACCAGTTTTCGACAAAATCAAATTTTTTATTTTGCTATAACTCAAAAACTAATCGATGTCTTCTTCTTCTACTTCGCCTTCCTCCCAACTATTTGGGGTCGGCCACCCTTGTCCTACACCTCCACTTTACTCGGTCAATCACATCTCCTCTGCACACACCGACAGCCCTCATGTCATTCTCCAAAGTCTCCAACCATCTCTTTTTTGGTCTTCCTCTTCCTCTTTTCCCTTCAACGTCCATCTTCATAACCACTCTTACTGCATTCGTTTCCTCTCGCCTCATCACATGCCCAAACCATCTCAGCCTATTTTCTCTCATCTTGTCCACAATTGGCGCTACACCAACACTACCTCTCACGTATTCATTCCTTATTCTATCTTCTCTTGTCACTCCACTTAACCATCTAAGCATTCTCATTTCCGCGACACTCATACTTTGTTCTATTCTCCTGTTAACCGCCCAACACTCTGAACCATACAGCATAGTTGGTCTCACTACACTTTTATAAAATTTACCTTTCAGCCTAATTGGAATTCTCTTATCGCATAACACGCCCGATGCTTCTCTCCATTTCATCCACCCGCACTTAATCCTATGTTTTACATCAATGTCAAAGCCCCCGTCCTTTTGAACAAAAGATCCTAAGTATTTAAAGCTCTCAACTTCACCTATCACATCACCATCTATTGTCAGTTGTCTCCTCATTCCTTCAACTTCTTGGTCTCTTTGTCCAAAATCATACTCAATATACTCAGTTTTATTTCTACTAATTCTCAATCCCTTTTCTTCGAGGGCTAACTTCCACTCATTTAACCTATTATTGACAACTTCTAGGTTTTCTCCTATCAGAACTATATCATCCGCAAACATCATACACCATGGTATCTCACCCTGTATCTCCTTTGAAACCTCATCCATTACCACTGAGAACAGGTAGGGGCTTAGAGCTGACCCCTGGTGCACACCTACTCCTATACTGAAACCTTCTGATACTCCACACCGACTCTTGACACTAGTAATCGACCCTTCATACATATCCTGGATCAAATTAACATACATTTTTGGGACATTTTTCCTCATTAATGCCCACCTTAAAACTTCCCTTGGCACCCTGTCATACGCCTTTTCTAAATCTATAAACACCATGCATAGTTTTTTATTCTTTTCTCTGTACTTCTCTACTAATTGCCTAACACAAAATAATGGCTCCATTGTCGATTTTCCTGGCATAAAACCAAACTGGTTTCCTGATATCGAGGTCTCACTTCTTATCCTCTTCTCTATAATCTTTTCCCAGATCTTCATACTATGACTCATGAGCTTTATTCCTCTATAGTTCCCACATTCTTGTATGTCTCCTTTTCCTTTAAATATTGGTACAATAAAACTCTTTCTCCAATCTTCTGGCATTTTTCCCTCTATCAGTATCTTATTAAAAAGATTTTTCAACCACCCAATGCTTACATCTCCTAACATTTTCCACACCTCTACAGGTACTCCATCTGGTCCTACCGCTTTTTTCTTTTTCATCGCCTTCACCGCATCTCTCACTTCCTCCTCGCCCACTAGACCAATCAATCCTTCATTCCATGACATACTCTCTAAAACTTCTTTTGGATATTCCTCGTTCAGTAATTTCTCAAAATATTCTTTCCATCTTTTTTTCACATCCTCATCATTTGTTAAAACTCTCTTATCCTCATTTTTTATACACCAAACATCTTGGAAATCCTTGGATCGCTTTTCTCTGACCTTCGCCAGTCTATAAATTTCTTTTTCTCCTTCCTGTGTTCCTAGCCGCTCATATAACTCATCATACCTATTAAGCTTTGCTTTGCTTACAGCACTTTTCACTATTTTACATACATTCTAATCGATGTAAACTAATCGATGTAAATACTTGATATTTTTACCAAATGTTTAGATTAGCGTTCTCTATATACCGCTAAATTTTCAAAGTATTTTGCTTTTTATTGAGCTATTTATAGACACTTGAAATTTTCAATTTTTTTAAGTATTTTTTTTTTAAAATTACGATAAAATTTTTTTGGCCGGCCAGAAAATCTTGAACATTTAATACAAGGTTTCTTATAAGTTGTTGCTTCACTGATAAAAATAAATCTAAAATCGTAAGTCACAATTTTTTTTTATAAGTGCTCAAAGTTCCAATTTATACGAAATATGTAAAAATTGCGAAAATTTACAAGTTATTTTGTAGATAAAAATTCATAAAATTTTTTCTGTTCATACTTTAGGTTCAAAATTTTCACACTAGGTTATCTATAAGCTACTCTCAAAAAATCTTTAAAAAAATTTCTACCGGACTTCGAGGAAAAAATTTTATGACTGTTTTAAATTTACATATTTACGAAATTGCAAAAAATAGCAATTTATTCTCAAACGATTTTAAATATTTTTTATAATTCAAAAAGTATAAGTCGCAGATTTTTGAAATTTTTACCAGCTGTTAAGATTGGCATTTCCTTTATGTCATATTTTTTCAAAATATTATATTGACTTTTAAGCCACTAATAGGCATTTAAAATATTCGATTTTTTTACATTTTATTTTTATAATCGGTGATAAAAAAAATTTGGCTCCTACAAAATACTTGAAAATGTAATAGAAGATTCCATAGAAGTAGTTCTTAATGTCATTCAAAATATAATATAATGTATAATATTCTAGACTGACCAACTATGTCGCTGTATGCAACTGCCAAACCATCCTAATTAAAAAATATATTTATCGTTTCAAAATAAAATATACTTATTACAATATTTATAAATAACAATGTATTATATCCTAGACAAACATATCATCTCCGTTCAGAATCGTATTTCGTATACAATAATACCTATCATTGAATTCAATTTTAACAAATCCATTATAATGACCTATCCTATGAAGAGTCGTACTTTACCCCCAAATGTACAGCAGAGCGAGTCCCATCCGGTTCTTTTTTATAGTGATATTTAATAAACTTAAAAAATTTTCGAATTATGTTGTTTTATCTGTTATCGATATTATGTTCACGAAACAAATTAAAAAAGGTTTTTTTTTCATGATATATATTTTAGTTTAAAATAATATTATATTACATAGTTTAAGTAAATTTAAACAACAGTAACTTTATAATACCATTCCTTTATTATTGATTAAGGTCTTATTATCAAGTTTATATACAAGAATCCAATTATACATTTTTTTTCGAGCTATGGCACCACGTATATTATATTTCAATCATATCATTATACTGTACTCGAATATAAACCATCTAGTCGTTTTAACACTTTCTATGGATGATGAAATGTCCATTAAAATACAAATTTTTTGAAAAAATAAATGTAAAAAAAAGTTATTTTACAATTTAATTATAATCAATATAATATTTAGATTTTTGTTGTAAATTTTTTAATATTTGGTTTTAATGAACTAAAAATATTTTAAAGAAATGTATACTCAGAAGAAAAATTATTTTATTTTATAAACAATAATGTCGTTCTTTTATTTCAGTAAGATTTTATTCTATATATGAATGCTATCAATTATTCTGTAATATTACAATAAACAAAACTAAAATGTAATTCAATTTACTTTTATCTTTATTGTTATTTTTATCTAAACGCAAAAATGATTTATTACACTAAAAAATATAACCTTCTCCGTGTCACATTAAATTTGTTTACACCCTTAAATTCGTTACCAAACAATAAGGTTTTTATTGTTTTTAATAGTCCCATTTATTTTTTAGTGAAACAGTGAAGTAAATCGTTAATATTTCTTCTTATGTAATAGATTTTATATGTGTGGGTGGCTCAATCAATTTTCGGTAGTAAACTAATAAAAAAATAATAATAATAATAAAATGTGTAAACTTCTTGATTTTACTACTTTATTCTATAACGCAAAATAATGATTGAAGTTATTACTTTCAACAATTTAAGTTATTAAGGTATTAATAATAAAATTAACCTTAATTTAGTGTGAATAAAAAAGAACTACGTTCAATACAACTTTCCATAATTACAATAATCATTATTTCTATTCACACTATCAGTTTATATTCCCGGAATAATATCTACAAGTTTAGAGTCGCAGAGCAACGACGAAAACTTTTCAAAATACAGGATTAAAATTTTTATCGATCCTTTTAACTATTCGTGTATCAAATAATATACTTGAAGAAGAACATACGTTGAATTGTTACTTATTACAATTTAGTACATAGAGTTTATTGGAACATATTCCTATATTCCTGAATATGAATGAATATACTAATTAGTATACTAATTATACTATTTAGTATTCCTATATTTATAAACAAAATGTACAAAATATGTATTATTATCTTCTTCTTCTACTTCGCCTTCCTCCCAACTATTTGGGGTCGGCCACCCTTGTCCTACACCTCCACTTTACTCGGTCAATCACATCTCCCCTGCACACACCGACAGCCCTCATGTCATTCTCCAAAGTCTCCAACCATCTCTTTTTTGGTCTTCCTCTTACTCTTTTCCCTTCAACGTCCATCTTCATAACCACTCTTACTGCATTCGTTTCCTCTCGCCTCATCACATGCCCAAACCATCTCAGCCTATTTTCTCTCATCTTGTCCACAATTGGCGCTACACCAACACTACCTCTCACGTATTCATTCCTTATTCTATCTTCTCTTGTCACTCCACTCAACCATCTAAGCATTCTCATTTCCGCGACACTCATACTTTGTTCTATTCTCCTGTTAACCGCCCAACACTCTGAACCATACAGCATAGTTGGTCTCACTACACTTTTATAAAATTTACCTTTCAGCCTAATTGGAATTCTCTTATCGCATAACACGCCCGATGCTTCTCTCCATTCCACCCGCACTTTATCCTATGTTTTACATCAATGTCAAAGCCCCCGTCCTTTTGAACAAAAGATCCTAAATATTTAAAGCTCTCAACTTCACCTATCACATCACCATCTATTGTCAGTTGTCTCCTCATGCCTTCAACTTCTTGGTCTCTTTGTCCATATTATTTTTTATAAAATATGTATTATTATATAAGTCTTAATTAATTTGTACGGGTATACTACAAATAAAACTTCATGTTGACATAAGAGAAAAATATATTTTTCGTTTGATGATTATTAAAATAAATTTACTTTCATCACACCATTAAAAACTAAGTTGTAAATAAATCTGTTAATAGCAGACAACTTTGAATCTTTGAATCCCTCAACATCCAATGTAGGAAAGGTATCATCGATAGTAGCTTTAAACCGATTTAACTTTTTAGATTCTGAACGGAGTGATGGAATCTATTGGTTTTACAATGATGTGTGTTTTTTTCTTTATTTTTTTTTTTTTTGTGTCTGACGACACCTTTTTTGGCAGTAAAAATGCTTTGATTTGCTTATGTAGCAACTTTTCTGAAAGGAAAGTGAATCTAGTTGGTACTTTGGGGGGTCAAAAGTAAAAAATTTTCAATATTTTTTAAATGCGACGGGAAAACCCCTAAAAAAATAAGGGAAAAACGGGAGTTTTTACGCAAAACCAGTTTTCGACAAAATCAAATTTTTTATTTTACTATAACTCAAAAACTAATCGATGTAAATACTTGAAATTTTCACCAAATGTTTAGATTAGTGTTCTCTATACACCGTTAAATTTTCAAAGTGTTTTGACTTTTATTGAGCTATTTATAGACAATTGAAATTTTCAATTTTTTTAAGTATTTTTTTTAAAAATAACGATAAAATTTTTTTGGCCGGCCAGAAAATCTTGAAAATTTAATACAAGGTTTCTAATAAGTTTTTCCTTAAATGATAAAAAAAAATCTAAAATCGTAAGTCACAATTTTTTTTTATAAGTGCTCAAAGTTCCAATTTATACGAAATATGTAAAAATTGCGAAAATTTACAAGTTATTTTGTAGATAAAAATTCATAAAATTTTTTCTGTTCATACTAAAGGTTCAAAATTTTCACACCTAGTTTTATAGAATATATTCAAACTATATAAATTTAAGATTCTGAGTGAAACTAAGTACATGCGTATACGTACTTTAGTTTAATCATGATGTGTATGTTTTTTTTGTGTCCGTGTGATAATTTGATTTGATATGATTTTGACCAAAAATTATTGTTCCAATCAACAAAACTATAAGAAGTTTTTTTTTTTTAAATTTGTACTTTAAAGGAGATTATTTCACGAATTTCTCAACATTTTTCTTAATAATTACAAAAAAGTGATAAATAAAAAATACGATATACCGGATATCGAAAAAACTTTTATATTTTCGTTGTTCAAAATATCATATTTGTAGTCTTGAAATTCTCATTAAATGCATAATAGTACTTTCACTTATCAATGGTCAATTATCAAAATATTTTGAATATTCTTGAGCTATATATAGTTAGTTCAAAATTGTATGTTTTCCATTAGTTATCATGCAAACATACTGATGAATAAAAAAATATAATTTATAGAAAAAAAATAATTATACGTATATGTGTTTGAATATTACATTTTAATGAGATTCAACCAAAAACATAAAAAACCACTGCAATTTTCTCGTGAAAAATTCATATATTTTCTTCATTTTAATCAGTAATGATTTCGTAACGTGGGAAAATATGATTTAACTTTAATGTATTTTACATACTACCTAGACGTTTATTTTTCAGCAAAATTTAGAATATCAATATTTCAACCTATTTTATTAAAAAAAAATAATTCTACTGCTCTATCATAAATTATAAATTTACCCACCCAAACTCTTTTACTCAGAATCATTTTTCTGAAAGCAATCGTATATTGTTTTTAATTTTAAAATACCAATATAGCAATATCGTTTCACTAATATGTGTATATTTAACCGTAAAGTCTAACCCGATCCTGGGGATCACCCATTTTAGATTCTGAACGGAGTGATGGAATCTATTGGTTTTACAATGATGTGTGTTTTTTTTTAATTTTTTTTTTTTTGTGTCTGACAACACCTTTTTTGGCAGTAAAAATGCTTCGATTTGCTTATGTAGCAACTTTTCTGAAAGGCTAGTCTGTACTTTGGCTAGTCTAAAATCCAACTTTTCAATACATTTTAAAAACATCGAAAAAAACGATAAAAAAATTACGAAAAAACGGGAAATTTTACGCAAAATCACGTTTTTACAAATCACATTTTTTTAAAATGCTCTAACTCAAAAACCATAAATCGCAACAACTTGAAATTTTCACCAAATCTTTATATTGACGTTTTCTATACATGGTTAAGTTTTCAAAGTATTTTGACATATTTTGACTTATTTATAGACAATTTTTCTAAATTTTTCGTTTCAAAATAAAATATACTTATTACAATATTTATAAATAACAATGTATTATATTCTAGACTAACATATCATCTCCGTTCAGAATCGTTTTTCGTATACAATGATACCTATCATTGAATTCAAATTTAACAAATCCATTATAATGACCTATCCTATGAAGAGTCGCA
Organism: Sipha maydis; assembly: GCA_034509805.1. Classification (NCBI taxonomy): domain Eukaryota; kingdom Metazoa; phylum Arthropoda; class Insecta; order Hemiptera; family Aphididae; genus Sipha; species Sipha maydis. Next base: position 24,545 of record JASXSY010002105.1, read on the forward strand.
CTCCACCCCCAAGTGTACAGCAGAGCGAGGCCTATCCGGTTCTTTTTTTAATTGTATCAATTTTATGAACTTTCAATGTTTTATAAAAAGATTAAATTTTAAATCTTATGATAAAATGTTATACTCGTCAATAAATAATGTATAACTTTAAATTAAGCCCATTAATAGGTGTCAGTATTAATGTTTTGAGTAAATATAATTATATTTTGTACAGTATATTTGTTGTACAGTATATTTTGTATAGTATGAAACTAACTGGCTTGATGAATTACGACCCAACCCCAAAATAATATATATATATAAATAAAATTATATACAAAACGCAAAAACTACAAAAAGCATTATGTATTTTACTAAATACATTATTAGTCAATATTACGTATTTATCAAATATTCAAATCAAATTAATAGTAATAATAAAATAAAAACAATATATAACATAACATAATACTTTAAATTTTAAATTTTGATGTAAATAGTATTATTTTGACGTTTCTTTTTTCTCTTTTAGATTCTGAACGGAGTGAAGAATGTATTGATTTTACAATGATGTGTGTTTTTTTTTTTTTTTAATTATTATTTTGATAAAAACTGAAAACTCGATAATTTAACTAAACCAAAATTCTCTATTTCTTTAAGCTAGAGCTTTATAATTTGTTTTCTAATTAACGCTTCTTTTTCTCGCATTTACTTATGCATTTTATGTACATAAGTAATGATAATTACTCGAGCTGCAAATTACCTACAGATAAAATATTATCAGGCCGGAATTTACCGGTCTCCAACATCGTAAATAACATGTTGGACCGCAACTCACCCATAGCCAAAGCTACCATATATTTTATACATATTAAAAATAATTTCACATTTGCTTATAAATTCTGTGCATGATAAATCCTATAGTAATTTTATTTACATTATATATAAGTAGAACAAAATTTTCTCCATTGAAAATATATATAAAACCTATACATATATAATATCCTATAACCTAACCTATATATAATATTAAACATTCTATACGCTTAAGTAGTACTTCTTTGTTTTGCTCAGCTTGTATAAAACGAGCAATATTAAAATTAAATTACTAATAATCTTAATCAAATAATTGTGAAAACTATTCATAGGTAGTATTATATGGTTTACCTATATTTTCACTAAAAATGCATAATATTCTTGAAATAATAAAATTTTCCAAGTTTGATGTACCTTATTTTTTTATTTTTTTTTGTCAAACCATAATATATGTAACGTTTTATGTTGTAAATTATAATACATTAAAATTCTTTCTATTCTATAACTTAATTAGTTTTTGCAATAAATGTGCATATTTAATTACTTATATACTAAAATTTAGACATAATTTTGATTCTACAAAAATTAGTGTATTTTTTGTCAAAATAATTATCATATTATTTGTCAACAATTTGTGTACCATTATTTTTCTATTGGGACTAAACGTACAAGTTAAGTGCAAGTTTATACATGTATAAAAATAAAATATTAAATTAATAATATAATATAGTTTAATGTATTCACAATAATTAAATTTAATACAGTAATTTAAAAAGTCCCTCAATGAATATCTATATATATAAAAATGGAGACAAAAAATTTGAAATTGCATCAGTTGAGAACGGCTGGGCCGATCATCTTGATTTTTTTTTTAAAATGATAGAGAATGTCATGGAGCGGGTTTATAGAGTTTATATATGGACCTAACTCCACCCCCGGGAGGTGCTCAAACAGGAATTTTGAGATTTACGATAGAAATTTTTGTTTTTGTTTATAAATGGTTGCTATGGGGGTTATAAGATTTGAGAATAATATTTATTTATTAGTGGTTAATATAATGAATTACCCGACGTTGCAAGGTAACCAAAAAAAAAAACATAAATAAGTACTTTGAATATTTTCTATTTGTTTGTGTCATTAAAAATGCCAAGAAGACGCCAGAATGCCAATTTTTGTCGTAGAACAAATGCAGCTACAAACATGAGAAATAGAAAAGCGCAAATAACAGACGAACAATGCCAATCCGATAGTGCGAATGCTTCGTAGTTGACTCACGCAGAGCAAATGACCAACTACGCCAACAGGTACATCGAACATTTATATCTGATTCATTCCTGCGTCTAGCATTCCAGTATGAGCCCGATATTGAATATTATGCTCATTCAAAAGTAGTAATTTGTGCTATGGACAAGGAATGCCCGCACTGCCATGCTTTCAAATTCAAAAATGAGCCAGTCGGGATGTGTTGCGCGTCAGGAAAAATGCAACTACCTGAATTTGAAACATCACCTGAACCATTGAACGGTTTACTTATCGGTACAGATCCAGATACTAACGTGTTCCTGAAGTCAATTAAAACATTCAATTCATGTTTTCAAATGACATCGTTCGGAGCAACAGAAATAGTTCGAAATACTAATGCAAATGGTCAACAGTACAATTCTACACTACGGATTTTAGTACGTTAAGGTTAGGTTAGGATTATGTATTAATTGATTATATTAATCCACCGTATTATGTCAAACTTGGTATAACTTTGATACTTTATAAGATTTAAATCATACACTAAGGTACGTACAAACAGCACTAGGTCCGCGATCTACCGCATTTAGATTGCCTACCTGATAATATACTGCTGTGAATCAGAATTTTTATTCCGGAGAGAAAACTTAAGATACATCTAGAACATCATCCACCGAATATTAAATAACGAGTTGAACAAAGTTAGAGTCATATAGAGTTGGTATATTTAACGAGCAACGAAGTGCACGGGATCAGCTGGTATATATATATATATATATTGATTTTAAATTTAATCGCTCTGCTGGATGAATCGAATTCTTTTTTAATAATATGATAGTTATTCACTAATCATATAATTAAAAATAATAATATTAATATGAATTAATAAGACAATATTCTTATGTACTACAACTCTATCGAAATGACCTTTTCATTTGAAATTTAAATACAACTCTAAAAATAAAATGTTATATGACAGTTCAACGCAGTTTTTAAAAAATCCATACTGCAAAATAAAAATTAGTAAATACTCATGGACTTACGTTAAAATACTGTCAATATCAACAAATATTCAGTAAACCATACACAATCACTATATTTTGTAATCGCTTGATTTTATAGTCAATCTCATTAATTGTCATTCCATATTCTAGCTCATTACTAAAGAAAAATTTGAATTATTATTATCTCAACTATTTATATACAACTACTATCACATACATATATATACATATATATATATATATATATATATAATTATATGAAATTCTATTAAGCCCGGAATTCGAACTAGACTATACCTAAAAGAGATCAGTAACTTCCTCAAGAGCTTTATTAAAATTTAAATAATACCTACAGGAAAATAATACTAAGCAAATAAGTGTTTACATTTATTTTTCACAAAATATAATTTTAATCATTTACCAATCCGAAGAAATCAAAATATTTAAGTGAGTTTACTCTTTTTCATATTAAAATATATCAGCTCTACAATATAATTAAAAAGTCATTGGCCAAATATAATATTAATTTTTAAGCCACTTATAGGCATTTAAAATATTCGATTTTTTTACATTTTATTTTTATAATCGGTGATAAAAAAAATTTGGCTCCTACAAAATACTTGAAAATGTAATAGAAGATTTCACAGAAGTAATTCTTATTGTCAATAAAAAATTATTAAAATCCATAGGCACAATTTTTTTTTATAAGCGGTTGAACAGCGAATATTGACATAAAATTACATGTAAAATATAATATAATGTATAATATTCTAGACTGACAAACTATATCGCTGTATGCAACTGCCAACCCATCCTAATTGAAAAATATATTTATCGTTTCAAAATAAAATATACTTTTTACAATATTTATAAATATCAATGTATTATATCCTAGACGAACATATTAACTCCGTTCAAAATCGTTATTCATATACAATGATATTGCATTGCATTCAAATTTAACAAATCCATTATAATAATGACTTATCCTATAAACGAGGTGCATTCCACCCTCAACTGTACAGCAGAGCGAGGCCCATCCGGTTCTCTTTTTTTTTAAAAAGAATATTTTGACAATAAAAATCTAAAGTACATAAAATTATTTTTAAAATACAGTTTTATCACAAATTTTTCCATGTCATTCAATGTATGAAAATAATGTGAATACTTCAGTAATATACTTTTTGTGTTTAGCTAAATCATTCGATAAAAGCATTGAAACGTTATTTTGACAATCAGATTTATAAAAGAAAAATGTTTACACACGTAACAAATCAATTTAATATTTTTTAGGCTTTAAAAGGCATGATGAAATCCACCAATTTGAATAAACATATTTATTGATGATTTCAAATCAGTGGAAATGAAAACATTTGACATAATTTTCACTCAATGACGACAAGATTAAGATTAATGGCATAAACTGTTAAACTATGACAACAAAAATATAAAATGTAAAGGTATTTTTTAATTATGTTTGGGTAGTTAATATTACTTAATATGACCTAATATATTTAGAAAATATTTGACTCTACATACAATAATATTTTTACTAGTAACACGTTATTCAAATTTCAAAGTAATTCTTAATATTTAATTTATAATTTTATGTTTCTAACATATAAATTCGAATTATTAATATCATCATCAGCATCTAAAGGCAGCGCCTTGTCGGTGTAACCATTCTTGTCTGTCCCATGCCATTCTTTTAATAATATTTAAACTTAACATTAATGTTAAAAATACAATAGAATTCAATCATTATATTTTATTAACTTTACCCTAAACCATTTTTACTTATCGAAATAATAAAATTTCACATAATACTTAAATATGTAATAGATAGATAAGATTATAAATATTATTAACCAGGCATAAAATGTTCTAAACTAAAAATAAACAAATAAATATATTTTAAACTAATTATTAAATATGTGCATTTTTCCTTAACAATTTTTACGTAATTATAAGACTAACATCATAATTAATTTTTTAGTGTCACATAAGGTACGAAGGAAAAATTATTTATTCAAAATATACGCTGTTCGTGAACTTATAATGAAATAAAATATAGTGATACAAATGTACAGAGTTATGTTTTTCACCTTCAATTTGAATAGGCTCAAATATTATTTTCTCAAACATTTTATTTTAATTTCGTCTAGATAACTCAAAACACGACAAAAAAACAAAACACTCAACTTAAAAATTATTCAACTAAATACGATCAATAAAAAAGCAACTCAAAAATATTTTAAAAAAAGATAATTATCAGTTGTACACCAGAAAATTCATTATGTTTTGTAAAGATGACGGTAAAATATAAATTAATACTATTTCGAAATTATTTATCAAAAAAATACTTCAATTATTATTATAATAAATTACTGAATATAGTCTATGTTTTTCATACATTAATTTATATATTTTTCTTATACCATAAGTCATATTTATAAAAAATTAATAGCAGTTCGGTACAAAATACGACTAACACGAAGCTAGTGAAGTATTTTCTTGTATTTTAATAATTAAGATACAATTATTGATACTAACGCTCCTACATTGGTAATTTATTCAAATGGTATATGATCACCTTACTTAGATCCTTAATGTGATTTTCAATGTATACAACACTTTACGTATATTTTTTACATTACATATGTACATTGCACAATGGTTCTTCAAATATTAAGCAAAAACACCATATTTAAAAAAAATTATAAATAAGTAAAAATGGTAAACTTTTATGAGACATAGTATTTTAAACATGCAAATTCAATAACAAAAAATTATTTGAATATTATAATGGCAAAAAATATTAAAGAAGTGTACAAAAAATTAATACACGCAATACATACACATTTTAAGTATTACAATGATTTGAATAAATCATTTATGTATAATGTATTCAAAGGCAAAAAATCGATTAATTTTCTAAATAAATTTAAAATGTAAATTTTATATGAAAAAGTTTGAAGGTACACTAACATATAATATGTAGTTATTTAATAATCTGTATTTTTTTAGATAGTATTTATTTTCAAAAAGTATATTTTATTACTATTCTGTTATTAGGCTTTCTGATACATCAGAAACATTTTACAATAATAAAATTAAAATAATAATAATGAATAACTAAGCATAAACATAATGATTTCCATAATTCTAAATGTCAAAAAAAAAAAATTATTAGAACTTACTATACGATATATATGCAATGAACATTTAGTAATTTAGATTCTGAATGTATTTTAAATAACTGATAACTATAACATTTCATACACAGGCGAGCATAAAGTTCTTTTTTAGGGTATGCAAGAGGCTGCCATTGCCCCCCTTCCCCGCTGATTTGTAATTTTAAACGTTCAAAATGCTGGTAAAAATGTAAACATAAATATCTAAATAACTGTTTAATTTAAAATTTAAATATTATCATTTAAAAAAAAAAGAATGACTGAATAACTATTTTTTTGTTATCTTCATAATTGAAATTTAAAATAAATTACAAGAAAAAAAACTTAAATGTATAATACTTGAAATGGTTTGAATAATATATTTAAATAGTATAAATAAAGAAAAACATATTATATATTTCAATGAAAAATAAAAATAAATTTAATAAATCAAGAATTTTAATTTAACATAACAAGATTTTACGTTATATTGAATTTTTGAAATCATCTTCCGGAATTAAATATACAGCCATTTCTTGCTCCATAATTAAAAGCATTTAGCTATAATTAAGCATAACATTTTTTGATTTTGTTAATACATTAAATCGTTATTACATCAGTATATAATTTATGTTTCAAAAATAAGTAAAAATGTCTGGAACTAAATATGAATATATAATAATAATTATAATTCCTTACAAAGTATTATAAAATAAATTTAAAGACCAACTTTGTCATGCATTTTTTTTATTTTTAGTGTTTTTAGAAACATAGCATTATGTTCAGAGTATGCGCATACTTATGATTTCAAACATAATTGTAAATAATTAATAAATTAGAAATCTAATTAACTTAATGAGCATATTAATGTGTAAAACATTTATAAAATTAAAATTAACATATATCAGAAGCGAGTTAATTATGACGTTTTGTTCACTTACATTTTTGAAAAATATAAATTGTTATATAAGACATTTTTTTTAAGTAATCTTATTTCCCTCCATTCACTAAATCAAAGAGATTATGATATTGAACTCGAAATATCGTAAATGCACCAGCAGCATATTCCGTTTTTCAGTATTATTTTTCCCGACGATTTATTAATATCAACAGTAATATTAAAAGCACATTTGTGTACAGAAAAAAAAAAAGTAAAACAAAAATTATATACTGGTGCTTAATATACGTATACACGGTGGGTATTTCATCAGCTTTACAAAGAACACGTGTATACTGTGTGTATATGTGTATGCATCGCATGTAGAATTAAAACTATTCAAAAACATACCACCCTCCTTGCCCGAGGGAAAACGCAGCAATAAAAAACCCTTGTTTTCCTATGTATATGTGTACACATTGCTCAAAAAGCTTGTGAAGGACTATGGGGTCGGTTCTAATGACCAATTGGTCAAAAAAACTAAGGAAATAATAACTATAACCAGTACCTACGAATGTTGACGCAGAGTATTGAAAATGGTTCCTTCGGAAAAGTTTGCTCGGTATAAATACAATATTCATTCTCTCGTTTCGGAAAAATACATAAAACATATAATATAATATATACCTTTGCACTATTGTATTATATATTGTGTTTTCTGAATCCGATATTACACGCATCACCCAATATCACTCATCAATAGTACAGCCTTCTCCGTGTGCCCAGACCTAAACGGTTTCACATTTTCACAATATATTGGCAAACGAAGTTTCTGGGGATTCTATTTTCTCTTGGTGACATTCGCGGTATTGAGACGCGAGTAAATGGGAGATGTGTATACTCCGTACTCCAAAAAATCGCTATAGTATTCATCTGCTACGGTTTTTTTTTCAAATACCCTTATATCCCATAATCCATGGTCGTTTTCCTGGATGAACCGGATTCAAATCCCAGCTCTCAAAATTTTTATAATAGCTCCATCAAAATATACAATACTTACTTCAATTCCATACTAACATTAATTGAGGTCCTAATAACTCGTAAAGTTTTTATTGAAGTTTTTTTTTTCTTATTTTAAATATTTTGAGATGAAAATAAAAATTTTTACATTTAATTTAGAAGACAATTTGAAAGTTACGATAACATCCTAAGATCAAGTACAGTAACAATAATCACAGAGAAAACAATCAATTTAATCGGCAGTTACAAATGAAATAGTTTAAATCAATAAACTTGTTTGATCGACCCGGAACAATTGTTATTCAAGTATGAATTCAACGAATAAATCTATTAAATTTATCAATTAAAAAAAATTATTAACCATATCGTTTGGAAATCTAATGAAAGGCCAAGTACACTGTGTCATTTTATTCACCGCTTTAAATCAAAATATTTAGTTTTATTTTTTTTAATTTTTCCTTTTTTGTAAAGGTTTAAATTTTTCAAGTTGAACTCAAATTTCAACTAATTCATCGCACTACTTTTATACTTTTAAACTTTTGAAAGCACTCTCAAAAAAGTCGCATATAATACTCGTATATGTATAGTAATCCAAACAGTAGTCAACAAGTTATTCTATATTTTTTATTTTATTTTTAATCGTTGACAACTAATATAGTACTAAGCATTGGCTTTTGTCAATATTAATTTAAATTAAGTTAAAAATAAACCACACTCTCAATAAACGTTTTACGTCTTACCTATGTTGTCGACTGATAATTTTTGTGAACAATAAAAATAGCTTTAGTTTTTCTAATTTTCATTGTAAATTTACCAATACATCAATATTGTTGAGATACAGGAGCAGCAAATCGAACACAACCGTGGAATCGATAATATATTACATTTTGAAGAAATAAAAACCCTTAAAAACCTTTGTCTACGCGTAACACATTGGAAATATTATATATTGAACCATGACCTCGAATCTCTTTATAATAATGTCGCACCACTTAAACAAAATATGCTTTTAGTACAGTCGCGTGACAAAAATCAAAACACGAATTTAACCGATACATAATTAATATCTTGCGAACTACGCAACGTTCCGCAGCTGTTACGATTGCGGCGAAATATTTCACAGTTCTATAAATTATTCGTTTGATGTCTGAAACGTGGTGTATATAAAACACTGCGAGCACGGGATAGCATTCGCGCATCACTGCCCGTTACAATATAATTATTATTATTATTATTATTATTATTTTCGTATGCATTACGTAATAAAACGTTTTACAATATACCCACGATTAAACGCAGAGGCAAATAGTAGACCCGATCTCATGAAAAAATAAAAATTATATTTCTTTCTTTGCGATGCAGGTAGCGAGTAATAGTAATATCTTAAGTATGCATTTATATTAGCATCTAAACGAATACATTTATATTATAACCGATAAATGACCATCTAGAACGTGGTATAACACGTATATTGTACATAACAAATAGGGTGTGATCGTTACACGGGTGTATTACTGTTGATTTTCGCTGCAGCCCTGAGAAATAAATTAACTTCAGCGGCACTGAACTGTTGTATACATCGTCCAGGCAAAATTGAAAATGCGACTCGGCTTGATGCGAAAACTCATGATAATTATAAGCACATGGTATAAATTATTAATATTGTAATTAAAACGATAACATTTTTGGATCCAACTAAAAACAAACCATATAAAATTCTATGAACATATTAACACGCGTGCAAAACAACGTTGTGACGTGCCAAAACACATCCGTGAAAATCAATATACCAATCAATAAAAGGTCAGAATTCATGTATAAATCATCCATAGGTTTTCTAAACTTACATATATATACTAGCAATTCTTTATATTATATTTGCGGTTTCACATTCAATTTGATGTGTCAGAAAGTTCGGTATTCGTAACGTGAACAGAATATTATGTAAAGACCCACCCGTTGATTTTCCTGGTGTACCTATTGACTTGTACATTATACCGTGCTAAATAATATATGAATTCAAGTCTCAATAATCACCAAGTTTAATGTAAACAGATTATAATAAACGAGTGGTTTTTCCATGTACGATGTCCGTTTCAATTAATACACATAATTCGAACACAAGCACGAGAAACATTGTGCATGTGATTTAATGATAAAATGTGTAACACATACTATCGACGAATTATTATCACAGAAAAAATAATGCCAAGTTAAAAAAATGATGCATTTCAAAATTAAAATACGTGATCAATTTCTATGCAATTCGGTCTATAACAACCCATTAAATTTAATTGGAGGGAAGATGTTCACGCAATTCGCTCGATTATAATTTTTAAACTTTTAACAGTATACCAAATTTTGACTCTCGATATTTTACACCGATCATAATTCAATATATTTATTATAAAAATTTATCACTGGGTACCATCCACTACAAGAATAAACTAAAACTTTTACACATTATTAATTGTACATATTGCCTTATATAATATGACTTAAATTATTCATAACAAAAATAATCAAACATGAAATTAAACGAATTTATGGTATTCAAATATTAGACCTAAAAAAGAAACCATACATAGTTAATTATTCTGGTTTCAAAACGAAAAATTTTTAAGTGAATAAAGGATATTTTCATGCATTATTCAAGCAAAACCATATTTAATTTGTATAAGAAAAACATTTTCACAATACATATTATCTATAAAGATCACTACTAGTAAATCTGCATCAAACGTTCCACTCAAAAACTAAAATACTTTGATCAGAAATATGATTCATTTTAATTCTAAAAATCGAAATTCAAATAGTATAGTTTATTATACAATATTATTCAAAATAACATACTTAATAATATACCTATTTATCTATATTATCCACAATAATAGTTTATTTTAAAATAAATTATATGACCTTACTCTTATTACAACCTTGAGAAACAAAAATTTTATGGGTTACAATTTTTTTTCTCCTATTTTTATAGTTGTTAATCTATATCAACAATTTAATACAAGCTACTTTATAAACAACCTAATTCAAGATGGAATGAACAAATTGGCGCTACCAATTGGGCACAGCTAACTGAACACCACCTTGACGCGAGAAAAAGTGGAATTCAGGACAGCTGGGCGTGGACAGACATTTTAATCAATGTTCTATATTATTAACATTTTTATTCTTTTATAATGTTATATTTATATAAATTTAATTTACTTTAATATAAAATTGCATTTGGTTATTTAATGCATTGCAATCACATTTAAGTACTCGACACTGTCCTTGTTGTAATATTCTCGAACAACCATTAAAATACGTTAATCACCATCCCTGTACTTTTTTTAATTTTACTGTTGAATTATATCCAGTAACAAATTGTTCATAGTATATTTCACGATTAGTTTGCATTTTTTGTAAATCGTCTATAAGCTTAGATAGTATCGTAATTCAATAAATATTTCCATTTTGTTAAAAAATGATCATTGGTTGTATAACACAATTTTCGTGTCCACTTGTTTAGTGTGTACTAGTGATGGGAATTATTCGAATATTCGAATTCGAATAGGTATATTGTAAATAATTCGAATATTCTATCATTCGAATATCAGTATTCGATGCTACAATACAATACGTAACGAAAATTATTCGTTTAAGTTTTCGCGCAACACAAAACGTTTAATAATAATATTATATGGCGCATAATGGCCTGCGAGAAGTGGATTCGAAGCCAGCGATATTTGCTATTTGACAGGGCAATTTATTAAAATACAAAATAAAAATTGTGCAAAATACTGGAATATCATAATTAAATTATTTTTAATAATAATGTATAAGTTACAACAAGAAAATAATAAATAAATAAATAGTACACAAATTTAAATGCAAAAAATAAATAAATATAAATTGTGCAAAATACATCATAATAATTTAGGTCGATTAATCATTGACATACATTATCTTTAGTTGTGTAGATATGAATTAGTTAGTAATAATAAATAGTATAAAAAGCTTGCCATGGAAAAACGGATAAAAACAGTTAGGTATTGTAGCATTGAATACTGATATTCGAATGGTCGAATATCAATATTTGAATATACATTATATTACTAGTGTGTACTCGGCTCGCACTCACTTGTCCCCACAAACAGTTGATCGCATCGAGTCGGCGTTGTTCAATTGGCCAAATCCATCTGTTCTAGACCGAAATCAGAAGATACGAGTAATACTTTAAATTACTTTATAATGTTAATTTTTTGATTCACTCAGTAGTGGTCCAACTTAAGGACTTAACATTTTACGGAAAAACTAAATCAAAAATATGAAATAATGTTATGTTTTATTCCATGACCGTCAAAATTTATTTTGAATAAAACTAATAATAGATTTTTTTTTTTTTTACTACTGAATTCACATTCCAGATAGTAATGCACTAGGCAGCCAAAGTGTTGAACAGCCAGTTTTATATGCAGCAAGCCAACGAGCAAAAATTGTCGAGTCGTCAGTCGTCCGTCGTAACAATCCATTCGACACGTAAAAAATCGAAATGGACGTGGAAGAAGCTGTTACTATTTATCTTTTGTCTTGTAAAAAAGGATGAAAAAGAGCTATTGGATTTATTCTCTATTTTCGGAACGGCACTCAAAAGGCTTGTTTAAAAATTATTTTAAAAATCTTTGAGGATACCCGGAACTGTTTTCAAATTATTCAAGAATATCATGGCAAACATTTTTCGAGAAATAACGTGGTGACCGTATAGAGTGGACGTAAAAACGCAAAATACGTCTGGTTGCTTTGACCAGTGCACGGACTCAGCCACATACGAGTACGCTCTCGTTGTACTGCATTGTCCACGCGCAACCAGTTGATTGCCGTGCAATCGTGCACGTTCTACTGGTTGCCTAGTGTGCGGACTTCAATAAATGTGTGGGTTAGGCTGCCTAGTGCGTTACTTTCCTAACCGCATTTTATAAATTGTTCATGCCTTATACAACTCTAAATACCAAATCATTTTAAAAATTTGTATTTTATAACACTTTTAAACTAGTATCTTAATAATTTCACCAATTCATCTGTATTGAAATTGGTTAAACTTCAGATAATTGTAACAGTTTTTCTTCAAAAGGGAAAACTTAAATAAGAGTAAGTATCCAAATGTATTTCTCTGTGTAGGCTAGAGAGCATAATATAATGGCGACTAACGACAGCATAAAATACAAGTGATCTTTGTGATGAAAGTCAATATTTATGATGTGAATCAACTGAAAAATTTTACAAATTACTGCAACAAGTTATTAAACGATTACAATTTGTTTAATAATATCTTTTAAATTATATTTATTTCACATGTGAATTTTAACCAACCCTATTAGACACAAAAGCATTATACGAATAATATTTTCCTAAAACTTAAACAACGTATTCTTGTTTGAAAAATATTATAATTCAGTTTTTCGAGGGCAAAGATATTTTGTCAAGTTTAAATCATAATGAAATTATTTAGTAGCAACTAAAAATTAATTTCATCTCTGTTTTCTTTTATTAGATTTTATTCTTACATTACATTTAAATTAGATCAAATTAGCTAAGATATTTTTAATACACTCATGGGATTTTTATAAAAATTAAATAATATTAAATAAAACCACAAACACAAATTTACTTTAAGTAAATAGTGTTATTAATATACATAAAATATTTAATTAATTTAATTAGTAGTCAAACATGATACAGTTCATTTTACGTTAAATATTATTCGTTTCTCCAACTCGGATATTAAAAGTTGAAAAAAATTATTTTTTTTTTCTTTTAAAATTTTCCTATGAAAATGTTCAAACAACTTTATTTGTGAAGAGCCAATGAAGAGTCAATATTTCAAAAACAAGTTTATGAAATGAAACATTTTTTACTCATTTTTATATAATTTTACCTATTATAATACTTATTTCAATCAAACCAGTGGTTAAAGTGGAGGGGACGGAGGGGAACGGAGTACTCTTTCTTATTTACGATAAGATTATGCGTCTTCTTTAATTTAAGTCTCTAAAGCCCAGAGGGGATGTTTAAGAAAAATTGATTTTAATTTTATGTTGTATGTTAATTTTAATAATTTATTAAATGACTTACGCAGACACACGTATTTTTATAATTTAAACGTATTTTATTTCGCGCGAATAATCTCTCGTTTCTGATGATGGTTAAGTGTGATAAGCATTTATTAAATAATGAGTTATTTTGTAGTGTGTGTGTAGTGTTTAATCCACATTCACGCTGCATCTTATTATAGATACCCGGTCGCTCGTGTAGATAACTTGATAACATATAAGGTACGTATCGTACGTATTGGACGGATCGTATGAAATGGGTTTTGGAATTATTAGCATAGGAAATTAATACATGTGCGTCCACTGACCGGCACTGGATAGATCGCACGCATCGGTCCGTCGGTAATGCCGACGAAATTAATCGAAGGGGCAACTTTTCCGGCTGGTGCGAATAACGTCATACGGAATAATGCGAATGTTACTAAAAAAAACCGACCGTCGCATCGGCTATACAATTGATACCGATATAGTGGACGCACTACCACAATTTGATCCGTTTTATACGATCCATCCGATACGTACGATGCGTATCTATGGATGCATACCTGTACATACCAGTCACCGAGACAAACAATAATATAACATAAGTCATAATTCATAATACTATTGATATTTAATGCTCTAATATTGATGTGGTATGAAAATGGCTGTGATAAACAATAGTACCTAATTAATGAGTAATGACTAATAAATAATATTATTTTAATATTTACCAGTTGGTGAGTTTTAATTTTTTGTTATTGGTGGTTTCTTAAAAAAGTGGTTAGATATAAACTTTGGATGAAGAACTCAGGAACGCTCCTCAATTTTTGGTGACGTCAGTCCTCCCTCAACATTTTTCCCACTTTAACCACTGAATCAAACTAAATACAATATTTTACAATATTGCATATACACCAAAAACAAATAAAATATTTCTATATAAAAATTAATTCTGGTCATTTTTAGTTTTAAAATTTTCATGAAAATATTTTTTTTTTTACATAATCATAACCGTTGATTATATATTATATTTAATCTGAACTATCGGCATGATCAAAAAATATATAATCAAATTAAACATCAAATGAACATATGGATTAAAATTGAATTTGAACACTTCACACAATTATATATTCACAAACGATATTCAACTTTTAATTAAAATAACAACAAGAATAAACATTTTAGTTTCGTTGGTATTCGTTTCACGTAAATAATATTTATCAATAAATGCATAGTTATAAAAATAATAGGGTAAATTTTCCTAAAATATATATTCTATGATTTTTATGATTTTAATATTTAAATTATCCTACTAAAATAGTTTTCTATGCAAGTTTTATTTTTTATAATAACTACATTAACTTAAAAAGTTAATAGAAGATTAACTTCGAAGTTCCAAACATATAGGTACATTGTATTATAAAATATTACCAATATTATAGAAACAACATACATAGACAGATATTAGATAGCTAAAAATAAGGTAAGAAGAAGGGATAATCTACCTTAAACCTAATTAAGACCCAACCAAAAAGACCAAAAAATTTAAAGTCCTCCATCACCACACATCTATGTGTAATCAAATATCTGTCCATAACTATACATTACTAATATATAGCACGCATGCACAATAATTTTGTTTAAAATCTTACTAAAGAATAGCATAAATGCTTATTAGAATATTTTCGGTAAACACTTTCAATTATATTAACTGAACCCAAAACCTGTTACCAAAAAATGAATAAGGCTAGATCGGAGAACGTGTCAGATTATCATATGGCCGGATCACTGATAATCCACGTCTCTATTGCTTATGTACCAATGATGTAGGTACTAGACCAGAATATCAAAATACATCCAAAATCTTTATCTAAAAAATTAAAATCTAACATTAGATTCTGAACTCAGGTTCTAGATCGATTTCATAATATTCCATCTTAAACAAACATACAAATAAATTCCTTTCGCTTAATATTGTACACGGAAAACTATTCATATCAATATAATACGAATCGGTAGTAACAAATTACAAAAGTTCACAATTTTACTGTTATAGACAAACAGACGGGTGTAGTATATAATACGTAATGTATACAAGTAAGACTTCCAATAATTTGATTTTCGAAAATAAATCCTGACCTTGATACTCTTCCGACAGCGATACAATTTTATTAAAAATGTTGAAACGTTAACATTTAATTGATAGTTCATAAAATACAGAAATAAAAAGTAGAAAGAAAACGAATATATCGAGAATTAAGTATTAAAAACCATTGATGTTCTAAAACCATATTAAGATACAACTGAAATGTTTCAATAGGATATCTCTAAATAATAAAAACTACAACACGGATTATTCTTTCCTTTCGCTATCTAAACAATATTATCGAAAAGGATCATTACAAAATGAAACATTTTTGCAGCCAATCTCTCATAAACTATTGGGTGAAAAAAAACAATTAAATACGAAATACAATTTATTTACGAAACATTCAAATGCATTTATTTGCCAAAGCTTATCAATTTGTTTTACACAAACATTTTATGCTCACTTACACAAATGGAATTAATACTGTCTCACATAATTATTTTACATTTTATTACCAACAATGGATTAATAAAAAGTGTAGAATGAAATATTAGGAAGAATAAAATATAACAAAACAGTATTTTACGACTGCCGTAGCCCGTAAGAAAAAAATGAACTACATTTTTTTTATTAATTTTATACATGATGTTTTTTATTTAATTTCAAAATGATCGTAAAGTAATGAATGTATTAATAATAACGATGGTGCTCTCGTTTTATCCTTTAATGTCGTAAATATTTATGTATTTTCTATCGTTTACATATTCTGTCCACGCAAACAAGCGTACATAACGTACATACCCACTTTGCGTAATTTTGAATTCGATTAAAAAAAAAAAAAAAAAAAAAACTTAAATATTAAAATTATTAATACAAGTTAAAAGGTATAAACATTATTGTGATCAACGCTATGAAAATTAGAACATCTGAGTTTAATTATTAAATAAAGAAAAACGTGCGCTACTCGCTATACTTAAACATTTTTTACTGAAAAAAGTATATAAACAAAAATATAAAATCACATATCTAATACACCATTTCTGGTGTATTAGATATGTGTAATAAATATATGATAAATAGTAATAATAATAATAATAATACAATAATAGATATATGTTAATAGAATTCACCGTATTACGAGAATAAATTACGAATTACAAGCGTGTGCCCAAAAACCAAAGACGAATGAAAGTTATATTTCTATTAAGGCTATCATTAAAATAATTCCTGCGGTAAAAAAAAAAAAAAAAAAAAAACTACGAGTAATTATAAAAGTAAACAACATATTTTGTAACACTGCCGTTGCACGTTAATTAAACGTTTTTAAACATTGGTTTTCATCAAATGTAATGTACAAATAAGCCGTCCTATCGTTAAATATTTCCCCGGGAAATACTATAATTCTGGAACGCCTAATAATTAAGGAGAAGGGGTTTTTTGAAGCTCTCTTCCCTCCGTTCATCAGTGCTACGGACTGCAGAAGCTCTCGTTCGTTTAAACCGTCGTTACAATTTAAGAACATATCAAAATTGCTTGTAAAGATGTAATGTAACGATGAACTATGCTAGGGAAATGTCTTGAAAACCGTATTCACATAAAATATACGATCGGACTTAAGATCACATTAGGATATTCATCCACGTCCTTTATAAATACGTTTGTCCGCAGATGCAAGTATAACACATGTCACGGTACCGCTTTTATTCCGTACAATATACCACTACGCCACGTATAATACTTGCACAAGTTGTTTCCGAGCCTTTTCCTACGATTTTAGTACACACCACGGAAGTGGGGCGGGGGAGGTAGGGGTTAAAGGTCAAAACTGTGCGCAGTGTTTTACTCTTTTTATTTTTCGGATCTGGTGGTCATATTCCTGCTGTCACGCCACCGTGCACCGGAAACAATTAATCAAATAAAATATTTTAAATATATTACCTCTAAGTGGTCACCACCACGACAAACACCACCACCTCCGTCGCAGTCAAAAGTGAACCTCCTCGTTCTACGTGCCGTCCGCCACACGGTTTGACGACGCGCAAGCACGCACCACACACGAAACTCATGGGTGGGTGACTATCGGTTTCGAAGCCCTACATAAATGCCGTTTTCATTAGAACTTATTTCGCTCGCTCGCACCGTGTCGTGGTCACAACTTCAGCTAAGTCGACAGCGAATATATACATATATACGTACGTAGTGATCGCCACAATCGATTGATTTTTGGTTAAAATAAAGAGAGACAGAAAAATTGTATTTTATTGATTTTTTTTTTATGTTTATCGCGTTACGTATTGTCTACAATTTTATAAATCATTGGCGGACTGTTGATCGCGAACGGACGATTGTGATTCGCACGCGACGAGAGCGCGACGACGATTGCACCGCGGCGCGCGTGTTTCGCGGCTAAAGCGGACGGGAAAACTGACTGTGATATACCGAGAGACTGGTGCGGGAAAATCGGCGGTTTCCCCGCAGGTCACGTGACAAGCGTTTTTTTTTCGTACCCGACTTTTACGACACGATTGCATGACCACCACCTTAGTCACGTCGTATGATGTTGTTTTTGTTTCGCTTTTTTACATTTTTTTGATTTCCCGTTTCACGTTTTTCGAAAACAAAAAAAAAAAATCACACCGATGACCGAGCAATACAAGTACTTATCACCACTGAGTTAAACACACACACACACATTCGCGCATACACAGCGGATTCGCTGTTTAGATCAAACAATATTAACGATGAAATGTCACATTTTTTAAAGACGAAAATAATTATTATTAAAACAACCGATAAAATGCAGTTTTATAATACCATATTAAAATTAATCTTAAATACGATGTTCACCCTTTTCGAGACTTAGTTGTACAATAACAATATACGATCTTCGATGTATATTAGTTTTTCAAACTTTCCAGACACTCTACACCGAGTCCACGGTATAGACACCTTAAGTACGCAGTACGCCACAAAGCAGCGGTGGCCAGACGATTGGTTGCAATTCCCACTGGACAATCGTGGATCGCTTTAAGTTCTACATGTACATTGCAGTAGCTTCATCCCTAAGAAGGTCGGTGTGATGAGGTGATCTGAGTCCTCTCTCCTTCGTACGTAGTGTGATCACACTGTGATGTATATAAAAATATGATTTTTTTTTGCAAAATATTGATAAAAAAAACAATCTTCAAAAATATTTAAATATTAAAAGTCTTATTTTTTTTGTTAGCTACAATAATGCATACTAGTTCAATGGTGCAAACTACGATTGCAGATAAAATGTTTTCTATAACCGCTATATAAACATAAAATTATTCATTGTATAACACAAACAATGTGTACATTTTGTAGTTTTATTTATATATTTCTTATATTGTGTAATATTCCACCGATAATTTTCGTTATGATATAATATCACATATATTACGATTAATAATAATATTAATAATAATAAAAGAAACGTATCAGTCTTTTCTCATGGAATAATAAGTCCCAAAAATAAATGGCACCGATACTACACAAATAATTGAAGCTGTTTCCTATGAAATACAAACAAATGTACTAGATTTACCGGCTGAAATACACATACATTTCAAGAGATAATAAAATTAAAATTTCGAAGTTATCTAATATTCCTTGAAATTATTTTATTTGCCCTCATAGTGTACATATTAAAAAAAAACCCAAGGAAAAAATTCTTTGTTAAAACTCTTTTTAAAAAATACAATTACCTTATTTATTTAATAAAAAGCAGACGGAATCTTTTGTAATACTGTTTATTATTTGTTAATATAGGTAAGTAGACAAAGACAAATATATACCTCTAAAATGTGTTGTTATTGTTCCATTTATTTAATTTGCTAAAATACTAAGCAAAGACAATGCTCTCTCTAAACACAACCTATATGTGTACCATATAAACGCAGTTTCAATGAGCAATGATTTTTTATATTAATTTGAAGAATCCAAAAAAATAAATTATTAAAATAGTAAACACAAGAAGAATAAAACAAGCATGGAAAATCGTTTGAAGTAGTAAAACTAATCATTGCAGTCCACTGTTCAGTTGTACTTTGTGGACGTCGAAATATATCACTTAAAGAAAATCCGGATCAAGGTGATTTAAACTCAAAATATATAAAAAAAAGGATTATTACATTGAAAATATATATATATATAATACATTTATAAATTTAACTGGTATTTATTTATAACGTTACCTTCAGTCTCATCTAAAATTAGTTGAAAAACTTTAATTTTTTTTACCTAGATTTTTTTTAGTTACAAAAGTAAATGATCTCGTGATCTAAGGCTTACAGTGAATAATATTCAATTGTCGTAAACAATAAAATATTTTGACCGTAAAAGTACAGTGGTGGTATTTTATTGTGAATCAAACGGCATCTTTACATTAAAAAATTATCAGATCCGTATAAGCTGTATAAATATTTTAAAAATTTCATAATTTATAATGCAACATTAAGTCTCTTTAAATGCTACTTTTAATTTTAATTACTTGGAAAAATTATTTTTATAAAAATATGTCTTAGTATATCTTATACTAACTCAACCGAATAGTATATTGATTATAAGCTTTTAAAGTTATACTGAATATATTAGAGTTGTATCCTTTGCCAATCTAAACTATAAATGAATTTCATTAGTATAATATATAAAATACTAACATTTAAATAAATCAATTATTTCTCTAAAACAATAATCATTTTAAAAATTCGAAACTGAAACTTTTGGTTGTTAATTAAAAACTGAAATTTGGCACTATTGTGTTAATGGTAAAGGATACGAATAATTCAATTACAAAAATGCAGAATATAGTTTATGTTTAAAAGTTTGAAAAGTGTAAAAAGATAAAAAAAAATACTAAAATTTCATGAGAAAAAAAAAAAAATCACCGTATACGTATAAAGAACACTATGATACATTATGTAATATATCTGCTTGTCAGTTGTCAGTGCATAAGCGTAAAGAGCCTGTTTAAAAGTTGTATAAATGGTATTTTATACTTTTCTCTAAGCCAGTAACTTGGCAGTATTTTAAAATCGTCCATATGTTGGCCGTTTACGGTTATGTCGAATGTTGTACACAACTTAAGTAATGGCATTGTTAGACTAATAAATGGGCGGTTTCAAATGGAAATATTTGACTCTAGATATTTTTAACTTGGCATCGTCTTTGCTGATGGCCGTGTTCAAGCCCGTCATCAGATATTTTTCACCCTAATTGTATTGCCGCTTTTTATTAAAGACATTACAAATCAGAATTGCAATATTTTACATAAAGAATTAAATAATATGTTGTAATCATCCACAACCACATCGAGCTAGTGGAGCTAATACGATAATATTTAAGACTTATAACAGCGATAATTGTCGTTTGCTATCGATGTTTGTCTGATTTTGCTACTTCGATTTCTTTAAAATTATATACCGCCCTAAAGCAAAGAGTGACTTACATATTCCCTATAGATGAGCCTGACCGTACTTAAAAATATATGCTCACAGACGCTTTCCTTTGTGACATCAAGTACAATATTTACAACGGCTTTATCATTAAATACAATATCTCTAATATTTTTAAGCATTTTAATAACTGAACTAGGTTGTTAAATTAATAATCGAATAAATAACAAAAATAAAACGTATATTATTAATTTATGTGTGACAACTGTGATTATGATGCTGGACCATGGGTGATCAAAAACCAAAAACAACTAGGTCATCTTTGTAATAAAAACGATTTGAGCTTCCGGAACTAAAATGTAAAATAAGAATAAAAAACGGTTGTCTACAATTAACGCGCGTGTAATATAAAATATAGCAAAATATGTATTGAGTAGAAACGAAATTTATTTATTTCCGGCTATCTCTTGATTTTTATCAACTCTTGAGTTTTAATTATATATTTTTAGTTATTATTACTCTGTGAAACGCATGGGTATTAAAATGCGTTTAAAGCTGACAAAGGTGGGATCGCATAGAACCTAAAAAATAGTTTATTGCATAGACAAGATTCCGTCTTATGTGATGCATAGCCTTTTTTTTGGAAATTTAAATTATAACTAAAATGTTAAAAAATTATTTTTTCTTTATTAAAATAGAGTTAATTTTTTTTTTACATTTTTATTAAATAAAATTATTTTATTTTATTATTTGACAAATTTTGGATTATTTTTGGCAGGCATTTTTCATCATATTTAGATCATTTATTCATACATTTTAAGTCATTTTTAAAAGTTTTTAGGTCATAAACTTTCAAGATTTAATAATAAATATTGTTAAATTGTAAATTAAAAAAAAAAAAAAAGGTAAGATGCTCTTTCCAAGTCGTGGTCCAAAGTAAGCGTCATACATAAAGTACTGATATTAAATGTTATCCTTACATGATAGATGATACAGTACAATATTAATATACTCAACCCTCATTATTATAAATGCTGCACAATATGTTAATACGGTGAGCCTCCATGTATTTAAGGAATGGACATTCTCACCAGTGAGGGGATGAATATGAGGGATATATGACCTTTGTTTTGCATAGCTTAGGTGAATTGAGGATATATGTAATATTCTAATATTCCAGTTGTGGCAGGCCAACTCCCCCCTCTCATAACTAAGAACATAAACATTGCATGCATTTTAATTTAACGCTTGTTATTAGGTACCTACCTTTTAATAATAATAAGCAGGCCCAGCTCAAGTGTTTAAACAAATATAGGCAAAATTTAGTTTTGCCGCCCCTTACATGTAAATATCACATCAAATATTTTTTTTATACATAAAAATTGCTCCGAAAAAATGCCGCCCTAGGCGTGAGCCTATGTCGCCTACCCTTAAAGCCGGGGTCTGATAATAAGCTATAATGTGTTATAAGACATCATCAATCAAATGGATTAACTATGTTATAGTAGTACGCCTGTGCACAAAACGACTAAGCTTGACGCGCCGAGGACGGAAGAAGTGATAGACGAAAGACCTAGAAAATTAAAACTAGAAAACCTTAGCACTGTACGAAAATTATAAAAATACTCCTCCTCGATAATTATTTACCCAAAAAATGATCCGCGTTCTCGGAACAAAATCATAACCACGCCACAGATTTAATATCATTGCGATCTATAATATTTTTTAATGTTTGTAATATTCATTGATTTTTAACATCTCGTTTCGCACAAGGAGAAAAATAAAATCTATGAACGACTAGACGAATTAACTTAAATGCTTTCTACCGACACGAAAATTACAAATAAATAAAATAATTAATAATTTGTTACTCCGACAATGTATACCTACTTGCTACACCACAGTAGGCCGCGGCGATAAAAAAAAAAAAAAAAAAAAAAAAAAGTCTTTACTGAGATTACAGAATAGTGACCAGTTTATCTGTTTGTAGCACCTTGGTACCTAATTATATTTTTTAAATGTTCTCAAAGCACGGTTATAGAAAATCCTATATATAGGTATTCTTCTTCTTCTTCTTCTACTTCGCCTTCCTCCCAACTATTTGGGGTCGGCCACCCTTGTCCTACACCTCCACTTTACTCGATCAATCACATCTCCTCTGCACACACCGACAGCCCTCATGTCATTCTCCAAAGTTTCCAACCATCTCTTTTTTGGTCTTCCTCTTCCTCTTTTCCCTTCAACGTCCATCTTCATAACCACTCTTACTGCATTCGTTTTCTCTCGCCTCATCACATGCCCAAACCATCTCAGTCTATTTTCTCTCATCTTGTCCACAATTGGCGCTACACCAACACTACCTCTCACGTATTCATTCCTTATTCTATCTTCTCTTGTCACTCCACTCAACCATCTAAGCATTCTCATTTCCGCGACACTCATACTTTGTTCTATTCTCCTGTTAACCGCCCAACACTCTAAACCATACAGCATAGTTGGTCTCACTACACTTTTATAAAATTTACCTTTCAGCCTAATTGGAATTCTCTTATCGCATAACACGCCCGATGCTTCTCTCCATTTCATCCACCCGCACTTAATCCTATGTTTTACATCCATGTCAAAGACCCGTCCTTTTGAACAAAAGATCCTAAATATTTAAAGCTCTCAACTTCACCTATCACATCACCATCTATTGTCAGTTGTCTCCTCATTCCTTCAACTTCTTGGTCTCTTTGTCCAAAATCATACTCAATATACTCAGTTTTATTTCTACTAATTCTCAATCCCTTTTCTTCGAGGGCTAACCTATATAGGTATTATAAATTATATTATACTGAAATCTATTTTGAATCAACTTTTTGGCAGTAAATCTAGTATTTACCGTGCTTAATGCATATCATATATTATCAGCGCGAGAAAGGCGTGCATATGATAATGTAAAAGTGTTGGTCCTACCTCCACATACCTACAAACAAAAAACTTAGATATCTTAAGTGCTTTTCTAAAGGTAGACAAGTGCATTGTAGATATAAGAAGATTCAATTTTGAAGATATTCTAAAGACATCTAAAGATTATGCTTTAAAAATGAATGGCAGCTTTGTTAAAACTAAAATATCTGAAGAAATAACTGTTGAAGATGACTTCCCTGAGACGAGGATCAGACATAAGAAACGGATGTTTGATGAAATGTGTAATGATGAAGCACCAACTGACCCAAAACTTAAATTCAAAATTGAAGTATTTCAAAGCATTCTTGACCAATTGTAAACTAGTTTAAATGACAAATTTGCCAATAACAAATGTATTATTGCTGATATGCAATATCTGTTACCAAAATACTATAACGATGTAAAAAACAAATTAATTCCAGAGTCAGCATTAAATCAACTTTCAATACTGTCATCAGTTAATCGATCAAAATTAATTGATGAATTGGAACATTTTGCTACAATATATAGTCAGTTAGTGGAACCTTTGTGCAAAAAAAGTAGTCATATGTACAACACTTCTAATGAAGACAATGATTTTATACAAAATGATATTGATTATGAAGACCTTAACCTTGAATGGGATTGTGAAATATCCAAGACATGTATGTATATTATGTTATTTAGGTATTTAAAAATGGTTGGTAAGTGATGGCTGATTATAACAATTTTTTTTTTTTTAGAATTTGAACATTACACAAATGTTATACATAATCGTGATAATTGCTTGCTATGTGTATATAAACTGCTTCATTCGCTTAATTTGCATTTGCCAACATATTCTAATTTATGTGCTACTATTGAATATGTTCTAACTTTATCCATAAGCCGATTGTACTGCGAACGGGTTTTCAGTAAGTTGAAAATAATATAAAATCGTGTTAGAGCATCAATATCGAATGATCATTTAGTGGCTTTCATTCTTACGAGTATGTCAGTTGAAAAAGAAATATTAGATCAAATATCATTAGAAAATATTATAGAATATTTTAAATCTTCATCGTCACTTATGTCTAAATTATTATCTTAAGTATACTTATAATTATTATTATCTCTTTTATGTTATTACTAAACTAAATACAATAAATAATTATTAGTATATTTTCAATTTTGTGTTATAAATTAGTATTATTAATAATTATGTTTTAAATATTTTCAATAATTTTTTAATATTTGTTATAAACCTCTAATAAAAAGATATTTTTAATTATTATTTCGAAATAAAATAAATTAATTTACAAAAAATAATATTGTATTTTTATTAAACTCCACTAATTCTTTGTGTATTATTTTAAAGCGTATACTTAATGTACAAAGTAAATTTATTTTGTATAGTATCATGGGACATGGATTATGGATAACATCACATAACTAATCATGGTTGTTGAATATAAAGGTTATAAGAAAGTGCCTCCATCTAACCTCTTTAAATCCTACCAAATATCAATTTTGTGAAACAAATACATTTAAAAATTCCAGAAATAATGCATTGTGGGCCGCTTGCTTTCCTAGAATAATAGGCCGGTACCCTCCCAGTCCGGTCCTGCAACTTTGGTAAAAATTTAAATCTAAAATCCTAAATTGACACCAATATTATTGATAGTATTTTTTGAAGAAAAAAAAAAATGAAATTTTTATAGCTTATGAATAATCAAACCATAAAAAAATACCTAATTGTTTGATCATGATAAAACTCCATTTAATGAAAACCCTTGAAAAAAATATCATAGTACAATGTACATTGTTGTTCGTTGCTTTTATGATGATACATTTAACCATACTGAAAGATTTTAAAGATGAAGTTTATTAATGCACAGACAATTTTTAATGTGATACCAGCGATACTAATTTTTTAGATTCTGAACGGAGTGATGGAATCTATTGGTTTTACAATGATGTGTGTATTTTTTTTTTGTATCTGACGACACCTTTTTTGGCAGTAAAAATGCTTCGATTTGCTTAAGTAGCAACTTTTCTGAAAGAAAAGTGAATGTAGATGGTACTTTGGCTAGTCTAAAATCCAACTTTTCAATACTTTTCAAAAAAATCAAAAAAAACGATAAAAAAATTACGAAAAAACGGGAAATTTTACGCAAAATCACGTTTTTACAAATTAATTTTTTTTAAATGTTCTAACTCAAAAACCAAAAATCGCAACAACTTGAAATTTTCACCAAATCTTTATACTGAAGTTTTCTATACATGGTTAAGTTTTCAAAGTATTTTAACATATATTGACTTATTTATAGACAATTTAAATTTTCGATTTTTGAAAAATTTTTGTTTTTAAACATCTATAAAATTTAATTGGCAGACCGAAAACTCTTGAAAATATAATACAAGGTTTATAATAAGTTAAACTTATCGTAACTAAAAAATTTTGGAGATCGTTTCACTCAAATTGTCGCTGTATGCAACTGCCAACCCAATCTAATTGAAAAATATATTTATCGTTTCAAAATAAAATATACTTTTTACAATATTTATAAATAACAATGTATTATATCCTAGACAAACATATTAACTCCGTTCAGAATCGTTATTCGTATACAATGATATCTATCATTGCATTCAAATTTAACAAATCCATTGTAATAATGACCTATCCTATAAATGAGGTGCACTCCACCCCCAACTGTACTGTAGCAGAGCGAGGCCCATCCGGTTTTTTTTTTTTTATTAATTCAGTGGAGTTGTTTCGGTGTTTTTATGAGACGACGTCCACCATGTGTAATTGCGTTTTTTGGGATACAAACAAAATTTTAAGAAGTAAATTCAAACATAACGTATATACACTGTACGCTATCTTAATTTAGTTCTCGTTGATACTTGTACGTTTAGCAAAAATAATACAATTGTAATTAGCTTTTTTGGAGTAATACAATTATTATTACTCATTAATTTATTGAAGGAAGTGATATATACCAAGAAAATTTTAAATAAATGTCAGCTGATATCAACGCATGGTTAAAAACAGTGAAATCACTATCTAAGACAAGATGGACATGTCGATCTGAAGCAGGGTCAGTTTAAATAAAAGAATTATTTAACCATTTTACAAGCACTTGAAAAAATTATAAATAAAACTAAACAACCGGATGTTAGAGCTAACAAAGTTGGTTTATTGTTTTAACTCAAAACTTTTCAATTTTATTTTAGGACTTGAAATGATAGATTCGATTCTACAAATTACAAATAAAATAAAGAAATTATTGCAGTGCAAAATGTTGATTTATCTTTGACAAAGCATAATATTAAAGCTCTTCAATCAGCACTTATTAAAAACGGAAACGAAAATTCATTAAAAATCATGTTTGATACTCGTACTTTTGTGTGAACAATTTAATATTCCTCACATCATTACCCACAAAGCAAAATATTGGAATTAGTATCGACAAAATAAATTCGCAGTTTTAGACGCAATCGACAGAACAAAAATTAAGAGTTTAATAATTTTATTTTACGCTTAATATTATGATTAGTGGAATTAATGAAAAATGCAATCAAGAATTAATGAAATAACAAATATGTTTTACAGACATGTATTTATTAAGTAAATGTATTAAGTGTAATCAAGATGAATTAGTAATCGAAATTAAGTTTTACAAAAACATTAAACGATACCAAAACGAATTGAAGTCAACTGTGATACTTCGGATTTCGCTTCAATGGATACAATAATTTTACAAACAATGTATTTTTGAACAATGTTGTATTGTACAAAAGAAATACGTCGTAATACCAGTCACAAGTTGTATATATGAGCAATAATTTTCTAAATTCACTTTAGTGAAATCAAAATTAAAAAGTACTATGCTTCAAAAGAGATTATGCTTTTAACTATAAAGCAAGAAATATATATACATTTAAATCCGAAAAACATTATTGATGATTTCAAAAATCAAACAGAACGCAGAATTATGTTATAATTAATTACAATTATTTATCAAATTTAATTTGTTTTTTTATTAAAGTATATGATTATGTTTTTGTTATATTTTCACTATTTAAATATATTTCTAAAAACCATTTTAAATTTTAAATGTTTAATTTTGTAACTAATTTTAAATTTTAAATATTAAGACAATTAAAACAACAACAAAAATGGCTATTCAATCACTTATTTTTAAGGAGAAAATTAAAATTTTAAAGCGTATGCAGTTAAACCGAAATACGCTGCGAATAGCATACGGGAAATCAGGCTAAATGAGCTTGAGCTTACATTTTATTCAGTAATCTTTTTGTGTTTTGCAGATTATTTTAAAATTTGGAACGTTATTTAACATAATTTTATCACAATAGTGTAATATTCAGAATTGGAAGAACTTTCTGTTTAGTATTTGCAATTAATCAATTAACAAAAAAAAAAAAAAATCATACGGCTCTTTATACATAAAAAATGAGGAAACGGAATTGCAGTGCACACGTTTAGGTTTATAATACGATTGAACATAAAACAAACTTTTTACTCACATGGTTGGTTAAATTTATCGGCGTACCCAAAGAAAAATAGTTACAAAAGCGACCTTGTAATATGCATATACGTATATAGGTACCTGTTATTATTGGGTAACACGTAACAACCTATACAATTGAAAACAAATGTTATATTAATAAAATAAGCCGTTTGTGTTAAAATATTTTATAATATTGTATTCAAAGAAAATCCTAAAGTACCAAATAATTAATATTGTATCCATCATGATAAATATAAAATTTTTCTTAAGTTAATGATTGGTCTAATTTAATTTTATACAAATAAACAGTTAATTTTTCTCCTTATCAGAAAATAAATAAAAATTTAAACCAAATTATTATTATGGTTTTCATGCAAGGGCTTTAAGATTAAAAGTAATAATTTTCTTCTTTTTCTTCATCTTCACCTTTCTCCCAATTATTGGGGTCAGCCAAATAAAGGTAATACATTTCCTAAGCTAATTAATAGTATAGTAAATTTTGAAAGAATTTTTTTTTTTTTTAAATACTTCTATTGTAATGCATACTATATATTTAAATGTAACTCTACCTAATTTTATAAACATGTAACTATAAAAAAATTAAACCAATTACTATACACTGAAAATTACTTTAATATTTTAACAAATGTTAAATAAAATACAGAAATGCTATACAAAATATAAATGACTTGTGTACAAACTTAATTACACTTTATGTTTTTATATTTTTTTTCTTATAATAGTTATTGATTTAAAAAAACTTCAATAACATAATGAATAATCAAAAATATTAAATCTAATACCAAGATAAACAATAAACAAATTAAGTATTATTATCTATTATAGTAACAATATTAATTTCCCTATAGTTCAGTCTGTTATAATCCATCTAATAATTATCAAATGGAAAAAAAGAAAATACTATATTGCATATATGCAACAAAAAATTGTCAATATTAATAAAAAATAAAAATGTAGGTACATGAATTTGTTATATATATATATATATATATATATATATATATATATATATATATATATATATATATATATATATATAAAAAAAAAAAATCATATAATAAAATAATATCTTGAACGTAGGTCACACAAAATCTTATGAATGAGATATATTAATTTTCTGTAAATAATAATAATCAGATTAATAAAAATATTTAATTAAAAAGTATATTTATCTAATTTTATTAAACAAAAGTTAATGATATACAATTTAATAAGAAAACTTTACACTCTTATAAATATATAATTGATGGACTTGATTTTAACTTGATTTTTAGTAAAATTTTAACACAAGATACTTTACTTTCACTTGAATTATTAAAAAAATTATTAACATAAACAAGTGTGTATATTTATTAATTCTTAGTTTCTTAAATCTTTGCAACAATTGAAAAAATTTAAGTGTTTTATGATAAAATCATAATTATAATGTCAAGAAATAAAAATACAATAAGACATAAATTAAATTTATAGAACACTTACTCAATTTTCAAAAATTATAAGTGATCTAACATAATTATGAGTTTTATTAAGCCGGTGAAGTAGAGCCTGATCTTGAACCTGATCCACTTCTGAAAACAAAAAAAAGTTCAAAATACTTTACCGATTTAAAACATTCTATTATCATTCAATCTAGAACTTAAGAATAACTTTAGAATATTAATAAAAAATAATACAAAATAATAATAAAATAATTCAATAATCGAAAATTCAATATTTTAACTTCCTACAAACTATTAAAGCCATTTAATGAACTTCAAAGGTATAATATTAAAGAGTAAATACTAATACAAAAAATAGAAATCTTAAAAAAAAAAATTATAATTCAATTGAATATTTAAAAGAACTTTAAAATGAATGATAATTTTATAATATTTAAAATTTTAGAATAAAATGTATTTATTCTATAAATAAATTATATTTTAGTGTAGGCCAACTACTATTTGTAATTTATATGATAAGAAGGGATATGAAGGAATCAGATAAAAAAAATAATCAATTGTACAGAAAATATAATAAACCTAGAATGAAAATTAAATTATACTTCATTAAAATTCAGTAAAGCTCAAAAGTTATAGGAGCTATAAAAATCATATTGCATGCACTATACTTTATATATATATATAAAAAATAGTAAATAAATATATAATTAAAAAATTTATTTTCTATGAGATATTTAAAAAAAAAAAGTAGCTTTTCAGAAACATACAAAGATTAATTCACATTAAAAAAATATAAAATATGCATAATAGGTATGTATTTTTCATGCAAAAATAAAGATTACACTTTTTATCTAACACTGATAAAATAAACAAAATTTATGTTATGAATTCTAAATTTTAAAACTTGTGGAAAATATTAATTTTTAAATTGGTCTACTATAAATAGGAAATAAACAGAAAAACATACAAATATTCTATTTTTTGTGATAATAATTATTTTTAGGAGACTAATTTATAAAATTAAAACAAATTAAATTAAATTAAATTAAACCTAAATGTATTAATTTACACGATAAAAATTCACATACAAAACAATTTTAAACTAACTATACAGTTAACAAAATTATTTTATGACTGTTTGAAATTTAAATATTTAAGAAATTGCATAAAATAGCGATTTATTCTCAAACAATTTTAAATATTTGTTATAATTCAAAAAGTATAAGTCGCAGACTTTTGAAATTTTCACCAGCTGTTAAGATTGGCATTTCCTTTATGACATATTTTTTTCAAAATATTATATTGATTTTTAAGCTACTTATTGGCATTTAAAATATTCGATTTTTTTACATTTTATTTTTATAATCAGTGATAAAAAAAATTTGGCTACTACAAAATACTTGAAAATGTAATAGAAGATTCCACAGAAGTAGTTCTTAAAGTCATTCAAAAATTATTAAAATCCATAGGCACAATTTTTTTTTATAAGCGTTTGAACAGCGAATATTGACATAAAATTACATGTAAAATATAATATAATGTAGAATGTT